>BMAO01012998.1:0-13763 GCA_019973975.1 Trichonephila clavata
CAATTTCATAAATTCACAAATAATTGCCCTTGTTGATCGGGGCAAAGTTGCTAAATTAGACGTTTTTACCATCCATTCGCTTGGAGATCTTCACTTAACTTTATAGGTAGTTTTCTTTAGATAACGCTTTTTCAGATTTGCGAGCCATATTATGCCACATATAACATGTGCATTTAATAGACTGATATTTATCATACCATAAAATACGCCAAAAGGCCATCGACGTGTTTTTCAACTGCATGGCATGTTGTTACACATCTGATCTAATGTGTCTAAGGCTCCTTTTTGTTGCGTTGTAAAATTCAATTTCCGGTTTCCACTTTCTTCATTTGTATTCGGTTTTCTTGGAATGTAGATAGAACAACACACATGTGTTTTTGTTTTATACGATAAAAGAGTTTTATGTAGCTTGGTCAAAAACATATAAGTTCCCACACTTCGAGATCGCAGATCTGAGTTCAGAAGGAATTTCTAGTTTGTTTTCCGAATAGTTCCAACAACTGTGGAATTCATTGGAATCTTCAGGAGTTTGTCATCTTTCCGATTCATACTCAGAAACAAAATTTTCATCATCACTCAACTCTTTTAATAATTCACCGATAGCCCCAAAAGTTTTCTCCGCAAAACGTTTTGACATCGACCAGACAACGCAGGGAAAAAAACTGAGACAGCTTCTCAATTCCAAACATTACTGCTATCCATTCGTCTCTCAGACTAACATTGTTCTAAAAATACTACATGTGAAAATATTTTGAGAAAAAGAACTATCCTTATCTGTAGTAGCCAAGGTCATATGAAGGTACTGAGTAGTACATTATATTTCCTGCTTTTAGGGGGGGGGAGTACAAGATTATTTGTTATAGACGTAGTCTGCTGGACGAATGGGTAGCATTCTAGGGTTAAAAATATTTCTTAAGCCGTATTGTGTGTGTGCACAACTTAGTTATACAATTTAAAGAGATATGTGAATATATGTGTGGACGAACAATTGCAAACATCGTGCGGTGGTCAGTCACAGCTTTATTGTTACCAATCCAATCCAATTAATAAATAAGTTTTATACGCACAATTAATAAAATAAACACAATATTTCTAACCCAAAGAAATAGGTTGCCGTAACTGATATAACACGGTCTTGAACTCGTAGCTGTCGTTATTTCTGTCGAGTTGTGGCTTCGATTCATTGAAGACTTCCCATGTACAGTAGCGTGGTAGCCTAGTGGTTATGGTTACGCCAGCCATAAGTGGCCGCGATAGCCAAGTGGTCAAGGTATTGGCAAGGTATTGGGTATCATGGCTAGCGTGTCATGAGTTCGAGCCTTGTACCACTGAAGACCCGCTGTATATGGAAGCGATGCACTTAAATTTGTCGAGAGCTCAAACGTCCTCCCGTGGTGTGGGGTGCCAGCTCAGGTGTCGTCCACGTCACTTGACCATGGTTCGTCCGTCCATGGTCAAGTGGTACGTCCAATTACGAGGTCCGTCGGCAAAGCCCTCGTGTAGCTGAACAGTGCGACGTCAATATTCACTCACTCACTACGTAAGCCATAATATTGTAAACTTTGCTCTTAATTTTAAAAATAACTTTTATTATTCTTACTTCTAAAGTTTTGGAATATGTTCCAAGTAGCCCTTTATGTCATATTCACAGAACGAAAAACAAAGAGTTCTGATTAATTACAGGTGCTCGCGCTATTTGAATTTCGTATCAGTGAAACTGGAGAGTTATCGTTTTCTCTCTTTGTGAACATTTCCGATTTTAAAACAAAACAAAATCCGGAAAGTGTTTCTCGCGACTCCAAAATGATAAACGAATGGATAAACGACGCTTGGGGAAAACTCATTTGGGATAGCAATGAATTGATGCCGGTAGAAAAAGTCAACTCTCTATAAAAGATGATATGTTCATTAGTCACCGCAATTGATGCCAACAGTAAATGGAATCGTTTCTCCTACTTTTTCACTCTTTTGAACTCAAAAGCAACGGATCCCAGTGAAAAATGACCAATCAGCGTTTCTACTTATCTTCGACGCCGTTGTTAATTGGCCAAAAGTTTCGTTTCAGGAGGAAAAAATAAAGTTATCTAAATAAACTGCAAAATAACGAAATAAGAGAAAGTTATTTCTAGAAGTTTGAATCAGCGTAAGTGAATGGAAACCACCAATTATTTTGATATTTAACCGAGAGCAGCCGCGCACTCAATTTTAAAGTTAGTGGTCGCACGCGTTGACGGAGTCACCCCTATTCTTTTATTATAATTATATGTATTGTACACTATAAAAATATTAACTTTTGTAAATAATTTAATTAAGAGAAAGATACTTACCTACATTTAAGGACTTTTCAATTTCTCTTTGACAATTTGAGAAAAAAATCCATTTAAACTGAATTAAAATGTTTCAAATGTGTTTGACTTTAACCCGGCACTTCACGCGCGAAAAAAACGACATTACTTCACGCGCAGGGTATCTCATACCCAAAGGTATGTTCATTCTGCTTTCACCCTAAATTTGCATACAAAGGTGAAAAAGGGAGAAAGTAGGACATATAACTTGCTTATTACACTTTTCACAAGTAAATTCAGCTTTTCTGTCTTTTCATTAGGGCATTCAATATATTGTTTATACACTCCTTTAGTCTTCGTTGCGTGTGAGTGTGATGCTTTCACTGGGTTCTAATTTATTTTTTTTAAAATTTTGTAAAAGCATTGCTTGTTGTTTTTTCCCTTTTTTGTTAATCGAAATCCAAAACACTTCAGAAACCAGCATCTGGTTTGATGTTAAATAGATGGTTTCTGACTATTTAGCAAATAATTTGAGCATTTATTGTCGCAACGTTCACCAACATAAAAAATATTATTATAGGATAACGATTAGAATTTCAGCCATTGAATATGTTGTGGTCATTTTATCAAGGATGACAATTGCTCCCTCATCTTAATTACATGGATAGATTTCAGTAGAAGAATCGTACTTGCTATTATACTTTTCATCATTTGATTCTTCCTCGTCATCCCCTCAAAGAGTCTTTCTTCATCCGAAAATACTGTTGTACTATATCTATTAAATATTGTATCTATTAAATTACTTCAATATCACATTTTTTCATCATGACTACAATAATACGTCATTGTAAAGAAAGATTGTAAAGCGAGCTCATTCATTTATAACTTTAACGGTGATTCACGCGCAGGGTATGACAAACCCGTAGAGGCAGCATCCAAAAATATACATTTAGAATTCGCCTATAAGCCAAATGACCTTAAAGTTAGTACACGAAAACCTATTCATTTTCTGAAAAGGGTTTAGATGAAATCTTGAAAGAAAGTGAGTCGGTGGGTATGACATACCCTGCGCATGAAGTGCCGGGTTAATAAAGGACACCGATCAGAAAAACTTTATGCTAACATTACAGGAATGATATTTGCAAGCAAAACTGCCATATTTTTTCAAGTTATTGTAGTTTTATTGCCCTCAGATAATCGACAAATAGCATGCTGAATTTTTTCTTGCTATCGTCTTTTTGACAGGAAGCTGTGGAGCATTTGAAAATCTTCCATTCAACTCAAACGTTTCATGTTCATCACTTTTCTCGGATTTACTTTTACTATCATAATTAATATCTATTATTTCATCAGATTTTTTCTTGATCAATTTCTCTTTCCGAAGTTTCAATTTCATCCATCAAAGATAGCAGATACCCATTTCTTTTTTTCTATATTCTGTTTATTTACATTGAAAACCCATAATGAGAGGCGTACAACAAGCAATCAAAACAACTACGTCTTTCACAGGGGAAAAATGTAGCCTCTTCATAGAAAATATTTTGGACCAAAAGTGGTTACGCGGGGAACTTATTCACCCCAACATTGTAAAAAGAGTTTGCCACTCCCACAAAAAAGGAAAGTATGCTACAAACACATTTTAGTTCTTATGAAGACTGTCGTACAGGAGGATACTGACTAACTCATTGGTACCAAACAACAGTTTTCCCAGAATTTAAGATTTCGTGCGCCTGGGGTGTCTCTGTGCCCCGTGTCATCTCTCCCGGGTTAAAACTCTGTGCAGTATACCTATATTTTTTTTAAGTGTTAACCAAATATAGGAAAAACATGCTTATTTAGCGTTAATAATGTATAACGTGAAAATTTAATGAACTTAATCAAATAAATTAGTGAAGCCCAATGGCTGAAAGGTAGCGTATCGAACTTCTACGCCACATGTCTGAGGTTCAAATACCTGGCTATTCAACCTTTCATCCTTAAGTGGGATGATACAAAGCTTGCTTGGGAACTAAATACTGAGGGTTCCGTGTCAGACTGACCATCTGACCGGAACGACTGCTCGTGCACCTCAGAGCCAAGGTCATAAAACTGAGATGATCTGGTCCTTCTTTTGGCTGCTGCGCCACTGAGTGAGTGAATATTAACGTCGCACTGTTCAGCTACATGAGGCCTTTTGGCGACGGTCCGCGTAATTTTGAACCATGGTCAAGTGACGCGGATGACACCTGTGCTGGCCTTCCCCCCCCCACACCTAACTACTACACCACTGAGAGAGAGTTTATATAAGTTAACTTTAAAAGCGCATGCTTTTCACCCCCAATAATTCCTGTCCAAGAAAACTTCTGCACTTCAACTGTAAGAGTTACATAAAACAGTATGTAATAAAACTTTTTGTCAACACGTCAGCTATTTATGATTGATTTTATGGAGCAAAGCCTAATATTTAGCTGTAGCGTAGTAACATCAGGTTTAATAAAATTTCTAGGCAGCCAGGTAGAACACACAGCTTCAGTAAAATTATTTTTCATTTACAATTTTTAGTCATAAGTTCAAAATGTATTTTTAACTTTACACATATAGCAATCGGGTGCTTTGTCGTATCTTCGTCAGGGAGAATATTTTTGCTTCATCTCGTAATGTCCAAAATCTGTCAAAATAACACAAACAAAAGTTCATATTCTTTTCTTTTTTTCTTTTGCTTCTTCCTCGCTGTTCATCTCTTCACTTTTCAATCCGTCTCTTTAAGCCACTAATTCCCAAACTGGTCTATATCTACCCCCAGAGGTTTATGACGACTTGCAAGGTATCCATGTAAGTGAATAAATAATCTGTTGGTCCATGAGATGTAAAGATGGTCTATGATAGTGGCTCTCATCAAACCAGATCGTGACCTTAATTTTAAAAGAAATATATTTAAGTGAGACCATATGTTACCTATTTAACAAATTTATTTACTAAATTTAATGAGGTTAATTTGCAGTTACGAGGTGATAGCATAAACTCTATTAAGGCAAGGAGCATTTCAGTGTTTCTCTTCCAGTCTTTCAGTCAATCTAAGTTCAGCATTTAAATGCCCTTTTTTGAGATTTCGAAACTGTGTTTGAGATATGGTTGACTATATTAATACCCAGTGGACAATCATTCAGTCACTTGGGGGGAAAATTCGTATTTCAGTAGGAACTGATCGGAAAAGATGATAACAAAGATCTTAAAGTAACTTTAAAAGACATACCTGTTATAGAATATCGAGAGAAAGTTTTTAATTGCTTTTCCTAGTGAAGAGTTTCATCACGGTTGTCAAATCTCCAAAACAAAAAATAAAGAAAAACAAAAAACTGGTCATTACTAACAGAGGTGATTTAGGGTTAAACTGACAAGATTGATATATAATGTTGAAAATTTGTTATTGAAACAAAAAATTCATCCCTCCATTAAAAGCATTTGTTTGTTTTTCAGTTGCTTTATGCATTAATTAAATTTTAATTAGTTAATGTATGTGCTCTTAAATTTAAACGCTATACTTCATACAGTGAAAAATTTAATTTCTATATTAGCTATCAATAACTATACTAGCTATAAAAAGACATTTAAGTTGATAAATTTGTAAAAATTCTTATTAGTAAGTTAAGCAGGTGTCTACCCAACCAAACCACATGACAAGGGGACTACGAGGTAAAAATGTTTGGGAACCTCTGCTTTAAACTCCCGGATAGGACTGTCTCATGGACTTTGCGAAAATCTATCCCCAAATAGGGTTGTGAGGGTTAAGGGGAGTTATAGATAAATATTCTCCGTTTTTGAACAACTAGCATACAAACTTGAAATATAGTAGATATGTTCTTTAATGGAGTAGGGATCCACTAAAAACGAATTGTGAAATTGACTAACAAGAGTTGTGAGTTATAGACAAAAATTCTAGATTGGGGAAGTATTAGATATCTGCAAACGATAAAACTTTGTTGAATAGAGATCCAAAAAAAAAAAAATTTTTTTATGAAAATCGAGTTTTACAAGATATTGCGGGGAGTTACTTGAGGCACATAGATTTAAAAAAAATCCTTTTTTGAAATACTACACTACAGTACTGAAATTTGGTATGCACGTTTCTATTGTGAGTTAATTCCGCAAATATATATATATATAGAAATCTATTCTCAGTAAGGCTAAAGGGCATATCGATATAAAAAAAAAACTTCCGTTGAACTATTAGCTTTAGACTTGAAATTTGACAGGCGTATTTATTTTGTTGAGTAAAAATCACTAAAAATGAGTTTTCGCGGAAATCCACTTGAGGGACGTAGTTTTTAGAAATCCATGTCCTGTATTTTTTAAACACTTAACTATGATTGGCGTGTATACTCGTCATGGAGAAGTTGCAAGGCTTGTGCCATGACGAGAGTACACCTCTTGTGTTAAAAAGTAGAGACCATTGGTAATTTAAATTGAATTTTTTGAAAAACAAACATATTATTACATTTCAGGATGTTTAGAATATACACTGCTGCCACCGTAAATGCAACACCAAGAAAGACAAGAGATAGCACAACAAAATTATTTTGTAGATAGCATGTTGACCAAGTATCAAATGATTAAATTTATAGACTTCTGTGAAGTGTGGTTCCTGCCAGAATCAGTAGCCAGAGTAGCCGCCATTGTTGGAGATCACCGCTGCCACACGTCTTGGCATTGATTCAAAGAGACTTTGGTGTGTTCTTGGGGTACAGCAGACCAAGCAGCTTCCACACGTTGCAAAAGTTGATCTGTGTGGCAGCTGGGTGTAATCTGGGTCAATCGTTGAGCAACCATGGACCACTTGTTTCTATCGGCGAAAGATCCGGAGCGCCAGGCGGCCAGGAAAGCAATTCATCTGAGTGATTGACGAAGAACCTTTGGACAATGTGTGCCACGTGTGGTCGCGCATTATCCTGTTGAATATGGCTGTAGCCAAGCCCTGTAGGTAAGGAAGCACAACTGCTCCAACATCTTGGAGATGTAGCACTGGCTGTTTAAAGTACCAGCAATGCGTACTAAAAGAGTGCGAGAGTGATATCCAATATCACCCCATACCATAATACCCGGTGCAGGACCATAAGGCGGTGCATAACGCAGCTGTTACGCATCCTCTCTCCTCGGTGTCTCCAGACTTGAATCCGACCATCGTGGTGTTGCAGACAGATGCGTGACTCGTCAGTAAAAGACAACTTCATTCCATTCTGCCGCCCACATCCTTCTTATCATCGCACATTGGTGGCGGAGACGTCTGTGTTCTGCATCAAGGGCAGATCAATCAATGGACGTCTTGCGGACAGACCTCTGCTGTAAACGGCGTTGAATGGTACGCGCAGACACTGAATGATGCGTTACAGATTCAATGGGCTGTGCTATGGTTCGTGATGTGACTGAGCGGTCCGTCACTGCCATGCGCACAATTTGCCTGTCTCACGTGAAGTGGGCACTGAGGTGGATGCGATCGACCCCGTCGGTCGGTCGTACCCTCTTGCATCCAACGGTCACATATCCGCATTTTAGTTGTTTGGTTTCGTCCAACACGACTACCGATTTCTCTGAAAGATAATCCACAATCTCGGTCTATTCTCTCTCTGTCGAACTCGGACACTTGATCAAAACTGATCGTTGTTTCTACGAGACATAACTGATCGTTTTTTTTTTGAAAAACACAAGAAAAACACAATTACCGAACTTGAAATCGTCGAAATCTCCAAGCCTTCAATAGCGCTTTGAGGTGCGCACAGGCGTGCCGTGATGTGTGTCTGTCTGAAATTCTAATCATTTGCATATCTCACTCGCTAATGCATGTTGTAAATTTCATGTTATTTGTGTGCTCCTTCAGGGTGTGCATTTACGGTGCCAGCAGTGTATTAAGGTCAAATACGATGAACTCATGCTTCCTGTATGCACCGGCTGAAACAGCGTATAAGTTGCATAACGAATTAATTTATGTTAATGTTAATCACAATGATTTTTAGGTGTTAGTCTAAAAGGGCAAAGGCAAAATCAGACAGTTGATTTATAATAGGGTTCTTCAGGTAGGGTCAGCCACGGGACAAAGAGTGAAGCCTACGAGCGCTGAGCACATTGATAGCTACTTGCCCAAAATTACCGAGCTATCGAGTGGTATGCATACTAATTGTTTGATATTAGAACCATGTGTAATTCTGCCTAAGAATAGTTTTTTTATTCGGGTTGTTAAAAACAAGGCTTTCTGGTAAGAGGTTCTACAGCACGTAATCCAAACTTCTTAGTGCCAAGACAAGTAAAAAATATTTTTTCATTAATGTTACAGTACCATTTTTCGGTGAATACCACTCTATAGGAGGAATTTAAATTTTGATTTTATATGTAATAGGTTGGGGAAAAGAAATCAATTATTTTACGGTGAACTTCAAAACTTTATTTAACATATTTCGGATTACCAATTTTGGTCAAATATGCACCATTTTGTTTTATAATCTAAAAACACTAAATTCGGATCTCTACTGTCAACAATTGGACAGTTTTAGATAGCATTGACCAAAAACGCAAGAATTGGCCCAAAAGAGAGGTATTGTGTTCCATCGGACAACACCAGACACACACATCTATAGAAACTCAAAGAAACTCGTGGAACTCGATTAGAAAACTTTGATGCATCACCATACAGTCCTAACTTGGCACAAGTGATTACATGTTTTTCTTGCATTTCAAAACTTCATTGGTGATAAGAAATTGACACAAAGAGAAGATTTTGAAACCGATTACCAGAGCCTTCGCCAATAGGGATCAAGACTTATATGAGGAGTCATTATGAAAACTACTTTAAATGGCAACAGATTATAGAACAAATGATGCATATTGACCAAAATTGGTAATCCGAAACATGTTAAATAAGTTTGATGTTCACGTAAAAATAACGGATTTCTTTTCTCCAACTAATATTATTTTTTTAGTTTTTAGAGTAATATGCTAGCCAAATAAATAAGTATAAGTAATATAAAATTGGCAATTTTATTAAGTAAGTTATATTTTTGATCCAATATTTAAACAGCGACTCTATGATTGATGACTATACTCGTACTCGCTTGAAATCCATTTCACTCATAATTGCGCGCCACAGTTAACTAGTTAAATGAAGAGGTGTAAGCGTTGTAAATAATTTTTTTATTGCATTGAATTGTGAATGATAGAACTTAGATGCAAATAATTTAGAAATATGTAAACAGTATATATTCGTACATCATGAAAAATCCGGCACAATGGGTGGTTCACGTCTATGTACTATTAGGATTCAAAGTTCCCGGACTGAGCAGAAAACGTGGACATATTTTTGCAGTAGAGCAACTTCAATAACATTTCTGTGTTATTGCATTTCTAAGAAAGTTTGTTTCAAATCATGTGGTCGGTGGCTCACTACGGCGTCGTATTTTGTTGGCGAATGTATTTTAAAGTCGGCGAGATTGAAAGAAATTGCATTTCTTTTGATCGGATAGCGGGTATTTTAATTCTTGTGTTCTTTAGGTAAAAGTGCTACGGAGACTTACGAAATTTTGAAGCAGGTGTAAGGCTGTGTTAGGTTATCGCGAACGCGAGCTATTGAGTTACATCGATGTTTCAGAGAAAGCAGGGGAAATGTCGAAGATGACAAAATCTATGGTTGTCTGCAGACTTCCCTCACCGCTGAAAACATCAAAAAGGCTTATGCGGCGGTACGTAAGAACAGGCTTTAAACAATAACAGAATAGAAGTAGAATGGTCATTGGGGCACATGATCTCTGATGAAGTCTTAATCCCTATCTCAGTGGTAGGCAAAGTGCGGCTCCAGAGCCGCATGTGGCTCTTTGGCTCCTTAAGTACGGCTCTGGCCCAAATATCCACGGAAGGCACAATAATATTTTCATTTAAAAAAGAGCTTGGTAAAAAAAAATTACATCTTATTTTGATAAATTAAAATTCTTTTATTAATCGAGAATATGTATAATTTTTTGTTTAAGATAAAAGATAGATAGATATTTAAAATTTTATACTGTTGTAAAAATACGTAACGAACATTGAGTTTAATTTTATTGGTTTCAGTAAGCGTAAGTACAAACCATGTACAAGCTATCGGCTGAAATTGTTCGTATGTTTTCGGCGTACTCCGGTGTGATACAGTACCACAAGCATGCTCGCGCATACTTTTTCTAAAGTAGTGGTGGTACAAATTGACATCAGACCAGCGGTTGTAGTGTGAACAGTTTTGTCTTATCTATCGTATCTTGCCCTGTCTTATTAAAAAGTTGTTGTATTTTTCAATCTAGCTGCACATCTTACAGGTATTTTTATACGATTTTATTACACCAGCTGTATATGTTTGTGGTTCCGGAACAAAATTTGTAATCGATTTCACAAGCCTTGTGACATAAATGATACAGCTCAAGTTTCACTTTTTGTAAAATTTATGTCTCATTCAGGCCCTAAAGAAGAACTTTTAGGATTATTGCTACTCAAAGGTCAGACGCGTGGAGAAGATATCGCAAATGCTGTAACTGAGTGTATGGATACACATCACATTCCCCTCGATAAAATTGTGTCGATTTCAATAGATGGGGCCAAAAGTATGACCGGCTTAATAAAAGGGTTTGTTGCTATTTTGAAAGAAAAAATAAATCACGAAATACTTGTTTACCATTGTATACCACCATCAAGAAGCGCTTTGTGCGAAACATTTCCGGATGAAATTTGTAAAGTTATGGAATTAGTGATTACCATTGTCAACTCCATTTTAGCTAAAGTTCTTAATCATCGCCAATTCAAAGAATTTTTATTTGAAATGGAGAGTGAGTACGTGATCTTTTCTACTTCATAACAAGGTACGTTGGTTATCAAGAGGGAACGGTTTAAAACGTTTCGCTTCCCTTTTTCTGGAAATTAAAGCATTTCTTCTTGAGAAGGGCGTTCACTATCCAGAACTAACAGACGATCAGTGGATCCAAAACTTTTATTTCATGGTAGACGTTACGTCTCGTCTAAATCAGCTTAATCGTAAACTACAAGGGAAAGGAAACTTTATTTTTTCGATGTTAGAAGAAGTAATAACATTCGAAAACAAATTATCCATTTTTGGTCAGGATTTTGAAAGGGAAACATTGTTTCACTTTCCGAGCCTGCTGAAGCATCGCCAAGAAAATAATCCCTCTATTAATAAAGACCATTTTAAAACAATAATTTTAAATATGAAGGAAGCATTTCTCAGCATTTTTCAGGAATTTAAAAACAGCAGAGCAACTTTAGTATTTGTCAAAAATTCTCTTAATGCTGCGATAACAGAATTGAAATTTTCTCCTTTTGAAATTGACATTGGTAGCTTTGAAATACAATTGCTGGATTTAAAAAACAAGGAGATATGGTGCTCTAAATTTGAACGTCTTTGTGTTGAACTATATTGGAGAAGAAAAAATGTGATCTTAGTTCACAACACAAGTGGTCTGCTTTGAATGACTTGGAGAAGGAAGACATGATCATTTTCAACTCTTGAAATAGTATTCCCGACTCTTACGATCAGCTGAAAAAGCTCGCATTTGATGTTCTTTTTCCTTTCGGTTCTATATATATATGCGAACAATATTTTTCCAGCATGAACATTATCAAGAGTAAACTGAGATGTCGTCTTATATCAATAAGACGACTTCTCAGTTTACTCTTGATATTGGCTGAATTAAGGGACATGGCTAAAAATGGATTCCAGGATGAGATGGATGAGAACTTGGAATCATGCCTAAAATTAAAAACAACAACATACAAACCTGACTTACGCAAACTTTACGCAAGCACATTGTTCGCATTAATAAATATTTATTAAGTATGAAATTTAGTTTTATTTATAGTATACTACTTATTTAGTGTAATAAAAGTTTACTAAACAAGCAGATTTGGCTCCCAATTTTTTAAAAAATTGTTGTAATATTTATATTTGGCTCTTTGGCTAATAGGTTTACCGACCACTGCCCTATCTTATGGCTGTTGTTGACATTGATGATGTTACTTGCCATGTTTAATTTCGTAGATTAATGATTAAAAGAAATTATTGAATTAAAATTAAAAGTTAAGATCGCAACCTTTTAAATTAGTGAAATAAATTGCTGGAGTTTTTATTGCTTGCATTGGAGTAATATCAGAATCAGTTGGAATATCCTCGTCTACATGTCAGTGGATACTGACTAAGGATCTTAACATGCATAGGGGGTGTCAACATATCGTTCCCTGTGTGTTAAACAAAGACCAATCTGCAGATGAAGTTAAAAGTGCATAGCAGGCTGAATTAAGGGACATGGCTAAAAATGGATTCATTAAATGCTTCGATGACCTTAATAAACCATGGCAAGAGTGTGTTATTACTCAAGAATCTTATTTCGAAGGAGGATGTGCTTCAGCAGTTTAAATCGTAATATTTTTAAAGTTATAGAATTTTTAATCCTACTGTGAATTAATACACATATTAAATAGCAAAATCAAAAATTATATTAATCATCTAGCTTAAAATGCATATTATCTCCCCCAATATTGTAAGAGTAGTAAATACCACAAAAATCTTTGTTTCGCATATTATATTTTAAAAAAATGCTTTTAACATACAAAACCTTGCAGAAGCATACCCCCCTCTGCCAGTGACACCGTTCGCTTTTTGAGCCACCGAACCAGCGGAAAGAAAGATGTCTATGGAATGGCTGAAAAGCAAAGTTATGAATACCATTGAGTATTCTTGGTAGACCCCATTGGAATTCAGGCAAGCAAAGGACTTCTAGCCGTTCATCAATCATTGATTCTCCAATTCTCCCTCAATTGGCATTCGAATCAGGCGCCACTGACCCCACCTGCTTTGGTCTCACGCTGACCCCTCCTGGACGTGATCCCCGTTCCTCTCGGGAATAGAATATCGGAAAACCGACTACGTATCTGCACTGCCGCTGAGAAAAGTGGTATTTTTGGGGGCGGCCAAGCCGCTTAGACTTCGTGATGTTGTGGAAATTTGTTTAACGCATGCCTTACTTTTTTATTGATTTTATTTAGTTTAGAGACATAGTGTATGTAAACTAGCTAGAACTGAATTTTAGATGTAAGCAAAATATGCCAAATTTTCTTGTTGTCAAGTCATCGCTCTCCATTGTCACCTTTTTTCACATAGGCACGCGTATGAGTGTGTGGAGGGGGGGGGGTAAAGACAGAAAAAAAAACAAATTTTTCTCTGAAGTAAGTAAATCCTTCACAAACACTTTTAAGGTCATTTTATTGTATTCCAAACCCTTCGAAATAGTTTTACTAATAGCAGCGTAAAGAAAAGGATCGTATTTCGAAAGACGTATATATACGTCCGGGTCATTCAAGCACTGGTTGATCGAGACGGATATATGCGCCAGTGACAGTTAAGGGATTACGTATTGGGAGTTACTGAAGATTAAATGGAAATGAGGGCATAAACCAGAAGTGGTAAGCTGTTCTCCTGTT
>BMAO01012999.1:0-21735 GCA_019973975.1 Trichonephila clavata
ATAACATGATTGGTATTCGTACAATACTTATTTATATGAATGCTTATTGAAAATTCCTTAAATGTACAAATTCTGAGTTCAATTATTTTTTAAAAAAATAAGTATTGCCTTGATTCAAAATGCATACTAACTTTTGTTACATGTGGCATTAGGCCCCATAGAAAAATGCCTTAGCATTTTAAATGAAGAAAGACTAGTTATTTTATCTTTCCGAGTTAAGTCAGTTTAAAGTTTTGATTTGCCATAGGAATGTAAATAAAAACGAACATAACAGCTATCATAACCCTGCGTTTTTTAAGTTTAGAACCTTCAAATTTTGTCAGGTTATAGAAAGGTATATAAAGAATAGTTTAAGCTAAAAAAACTAAATTTGATTTTTGTCATTTGAATCGTACTCTGAATCACTAAAAACAAAGTTCCATTTTTCCCTTGATGTACATAATTCTGGAGTTTGCTTCTGAAGTATTTAAAATCAATGAAAAATTTCCAATTGAATGGATCAATATGCGTTTTTTTATTAGTATTAGAATGTTTAAATGGGCACATTTTTTGGACACTACCAAAGAAACTGTTTCACTGGACTAGATTTAGATATAAAAATACTTGAAAGATTTGTTGGAAAAAATATTTAAAACAAAGTTTCCTTCATGATAGTTTTTTTTCCCACAATGGCATGAAAAATGTATTACCACTTTGATGGAACTCATCCAATTGACATTTTTTAAAATTTTTTTTTAAAAATGGCATTAATAGTATTGATATCTGATGTTTAAATTGGGGGATACTAAGTATCCTTTGAGCTCAAGCCAATTTCTGAAAATGACATCAATGTATATGATTCAAGATAGTTTTTTTAAAAAATGACCCTTTCATTTTGAAATTGCTGTTTAAAAAACATAGAATTTAACTAATGCATAATTTTCCAAATTAATTTTATGGTGTTTAAAAATGGTGAAGGTATTGCAAATATCACTAATAATTCATAGAACTTCCAAGAATATTTGGTGGGAAATTGATGCTTTAAATCCTGGTACAACAGCATAAAGGTATGCTAAAGATGATTCGTTTTAATCTGTTATCCCAAATTTTTTATAGCTCAAGGTATGAAAACAATATATTAAAAATTTAATTACATTTTAGCAAATCATTTGATTTTATAAGCAATTAGGAAGGGACAAGAAAAAAGTGAAAATCCAATAAAATGGACAACCTTGTAAACCAGATTAACAAATTCTAACAAGCTGTGCTTGTATTTGTGTTAATCATACTGCTTTTCAAATTTTAAGATAGCTTTTTTAAGGGGACATGGTACAATGTACACAAAAAAATTGGTTGCCTCCTATGTGTGTATACTACGTAAAACAGATTTTATGCTCAAAATTTCATAAAAAGCTAGTTATTTAATTTTTAAGGAAAAAACTCCACATTTTTGAAGTGATTTTAAAATGCTACTCCTCCTACAAAATATACGCACATGCATGAAATTTGATTTACAAGTACGTCAAACTATGTATAACATGATTGGTATTCGTACAATACTTTTTTTAAGAATGCTTATTGAAAAAGTATAAATTGAGTTCAATTACTTTTAAAAAATAAGTGCTGCTCTGATTGAAAAAATGCATACCAACTTCTAGGTACTATTAGCAATAGGTGAAAAAAAATTAGCACAATAGAAAAAAGGCCTTGGCATTTTAAATAAACACAAACTAGTTATTTTATCTTCCCGAGATAAGTAAACTTAAAATTTTGATTTGCCATAGGGATGTGAATAAAAATACAAAGAAAATTGTGAATATAAAGAATAATTTAGGCTAAAAAAAATTATAATTGATTTTTTGTCAATTGAATCGTACTGTGTCCCCTTAATCTTTTTTTACTGGAATTAAACTTCTATATTTTAAATATTTAATAAAAAAATTATGAATACTTCAATATTATCTAAACAAACAGAGTGATCAGCTTGTGGAACTGAAAGCAGGGTGAGGACAATTGTTACTGTAACATGCTTCAACTGATAACATAAATCTTTTTACATCTCTCAGAATTGTAGGTATTAAATGAGGTTTTAAAAAACCATGCTTCTGTGAATAAATTTGCCATCAACTGGTTATTTACTATCTGGAACAAATAACGAATGATTTGTAATTAAAATTGCTGAATGAATGATTAAAAATGTTAGAAGGTTTAATATAATCTTGTGATATCTAATTGAAAAGTTATTTTATGTACAATATTCACAAAATACCATCATGGAACAAGGAATTGGAGAGCAACATCAAGCCTAATTTGTACTATTTGGGGGGGGGGATTTTAATTCTGTATTTTAGAAAAAATTATATTTAAAAGATGTAAGGTTAAATAAAAATCAAGTTAATTATCAACGTTTAACCTTTGTCAAGTAAGATTTCCTTTAGTGAAAAAGACCAAAATCACAATTCTTTATTGACAATTTTATAGTTCAAAAGGTAACTTATCAATAAATAAATTTTGGTATTTTCTTATGAATGTCGGATAAGTATCAGTTGTAAAATGTTATCAAGAATATTCACCCGAACAGACAAAGCAAATTTTTACTGCAAAAAGCTTTAAAAATTAATCAAAATATAAATTTTAAAGTTCTCAACATTACAACAAATTCTTGTAAAAAAAGTAATCCAACATTTTAAGAGGATCACTTACACATCATTTTCCCTATCTCAGTAATCTTAAAAATGTTAAAAGTTCATGGAACATTTTTGTAAAATTGATAGGTTATACAGTTAAAGATTTTGAGTGCTTTATTGTATTGTTATTAAGAACATTAAGAAAAATTTTAAAAACTAATCAAATTCATACATGGTATGTGAAAAATTCCAAAACTGAAAACTGTTGTTAATTTTAATTCAAACTTTTTCCCCAACCTCTGGTATAAAATTAATTTGCACTCGGTTACACGATGAATAACTTTTTCAAACTGTTCTTTTTTTGTTGAAATTTACACCTTTGAAAAATTGCGGTTTAAAGTAAAAACTGTCCATTATCTAATGCATACTGAGAGAAATACTTCTAATTTAGCTTGAGCAGAAATACTGTTGTTTCTTGATAAAAATTAAAAAACCTATTTTTTGTCAATTGGATCCTTAAAAATTTTAATTTAACATAATTTTTTTTCTTCAAAATTTATCAACTAAGTTTTGCATTCAAAATGTTTACAAAAAAAAAAATTCGTACTGCAGAACAGTCTGAAAAATAAAATGTATTTTAAAACCTTTTACATATTTTCTAAAAACTTCACAATGATATATTATCAAAGAAAATTTATCTGACACAAGAAAAGTCAATTGTATAGTTTTATTAAAAATAAAATTTACAAGAAAATAACTGTCAACTATTGTGAGCAGTTTCTCAGACCACTGCATGCTTTTTACTAAATCATTTTTACTCAACACCTTTACTTTTATTGGACTATTCAAGGCTAAAATGGTATATGTAATGGGCTCTTTTTTTTTTAAAAAAAAAGTACACCCAATGGACTTCACAAAGGGGGGAAAAAATGGAAGATATCAACAGAAACCTGGATTTGAAATGTTAAAAAGATGGAAATTAAAAACATATCAAATTTCTTTTCCATAATTAATTTTCATATAGGAGGAACATTTTAAAACTCTGTTCAAAATATAATTTTTTTTATAATGGTTTGAATTATTATATCCAAGGTCTTGTAAAAGCAATGGTTCTAAATTTGACTAAATAATTAACCACAAGTTTCTTATGAATAACTATTTACTTTAACTGTTGTAGTAAAACATGCTCAAGTTTTTAATTTATGCTAAATTTCATCTAGAAAAGTACTATACCTTACATTGGTTCAAATCAATTTTGTTGCAAAATCAGTCTGAAACAGATAAATATTGAAGTAGGTTTCCTCTTTTCAATATTTATCTATTCAAATTTCCCCATGTCTTTTACTAGATTTCATCAAGCAAAAGAAACCGGTCTTTTTCCCCCCTTTTTGAGTGGTCTGGGAAGCAACTTGCATTAGTTTTATAAAAATTCAGTCACTGGTATCAAAATCAACATATATATACATAAGCTACATAAAAATGAGCTCATTAAAATTGGCATCAAGTCAGTGTTTTTTGTGCTTCTTCTTTTTTGTTTTATTCTGAAATGTATTAATTTTTTAATTAGATTTTATAAAAACATTTCTTGTAATCAAAATTAAGTAAAATATATTTTGTATTTTATCTACTTACTTGAGTTATATATCCTGATGAAGTTAAGACCATTCTGGCTGCATTACTGATATGTTTAAATCTGTCAGAACCCAGATGAATGCCTCCATACCAACGAGAAACAACAACAATAACATTTTTCACATCCGATATCTGAAGAGAAAAAAATTGAATAACCAAAATGTTAATGTAATTAACATTTTTAACAACTTTTATATAAATTAATACACTTTTTTTACAAGCCAATGTCAGGATTTGTAGAAAAATTCTCTATATTAGTCTGCATTTTAAGTGTATGTTAAAAAGTTTTCTTAATGTCACAAGAAAACACTGTTTTATCTGTATCAAGATCAAATTATCCATATCTTCATGTTCCAATTATTGATAATGCTATTATTTAAAACTACACTTTTTAGAAAAGCTATATTGTAATCATTTTAAATCCTTACAATAATTGTAAAATATAGTTAAACACGTGCAGTTTTCCTATTATACACATCCCTCAATAAATTAATTAGTTATGGTTAATATATCAGAACTAAAAATTTTAAATCATGCTCTAATATCTCTAAATGTAATCTCACTTTCCAATATTTAATATTGCAAACTTGGAGAATTTTAAATCTAAGTTTAATATGTAATTTTGCAAAATATTTCATATAATTTTTAGCTTATAGTTCCAAATTTAGGAGCATTTGGCTTCTTTACACTATATTAATAGACTTAGCTTCAATAGAAAATTCAACACTTTCAAATTTTTGCATTTTCGCCCTCTGAAAACAAATACATAAAACATTAACTGAAATACTAAGATTAAATTTAAATTTTTTTATTGTTCTTCATTGGAGATAAATTTCTTAATACTTGAAATTATATACAAGAAGATTAAATGCAAAATAACTAACTTGTAGCAAATGTAAAAGAGTAGAGCCTCCTCTCGATTCACCATCATCATCACAATCTTGGATTATAAGGTTGGTATCATTAGTTATTCTAAAATATGAATAAAATAGGTTTTGATTTGGAAGTATTACAGAAATGAAATAAAATCTGGTAATTAATTTCATTTCACAGGTTAATTTTTTTTTAATTAAGGTAATTTTTAGAAATATACTCATCAATAAAATCAAATCTCAATCACTGTGGCTATAAAATAAATGATCCATTTAACAAATGTACATGACATTCAACACAAATGCCTGTCTTAAAAAAACATCCACCCTCCTTTTTTTAAAAGTTATGTTACAAAATTATTAGTATTAAGTTTCAGAAATTAATTTATTTTGAAAATTGGAGAAAAGACAAAAATACATAAATACTATACATAAATTATACAAAAAGCATCTATACTTCTCTATAAAAAGTAAAACAAAATCATAGCACAGAAAATTTATCTTTGAAATCCTTTCCTTAGCAACAGAATGTATATAAACATTTTATCATCTTTTCAAATTTCTACTGACATTGAGTTATAAAAGTTGGCGATTGCTTGTCACAAATATAAGCAATTGATTTTAATCACTGTAGAGTACTGCATTCTTCAGTTTCTAAGCATTAAATTATTTTTAAAAGGAAGCAACTAGGTTAACAATTAAAACTAAACTCAGTGGTGCAAGGGCCCATAGGGGCAAAGGTCAACTATGCCCATCTCAGTTTTTGTAACCTTGGGCACTGAGGTGCATGGGCAGATCTTCCAGTTAGGTGTACAGTCTGACATGAAACCTCCAATGTTTAGTTCCAAGCAGGCTTGGTGCATTTATAGACCCACTGAAGAGAAGAAAAACTGAGTCAATCTTGCCCAGCCTGGGATTTAAACCCCAGACTCGTGGCATGGAAGCACAATACGCTACAACTCAGCCACTGGGCTTTGAATAACAATTAAAAGATTACAAAAATTTAATTTCTTTCAAACATTTTACAAATTATTCTTATATAAAATCAAAAAATTAGGGAGGATGGATGACAGAAAATTATTTTTAGTACATTTAATATTGTAAAAATTTAACAAATCTTTTTTCCCCCATCTTTTGACAAATTTTCCTCAAGAAAACCAATTATGTTAATATTTTTAAATACATCCTACTCTTTTTTTTTCTTCTTTTTTTACACAATTTTGAAATAACATGGTACAGAAATTGAAATTTTTTATTTTTATTTTAGACAAAATTTTAGAACAAGCACAAATCCCCAAACAAATTGGGGATTCATGCCCTTTGGATGAGGAAAATCTGATCAAATTTATTACAGTTAATGATAAAAAAGAAGTTGATAATGAACAAAGTCAAAGGTGAAGTTTAGCCTTTAACAGCTGATTTAATTCGCAAGGTACCAAAATTTACTACAAGTATGGAACAACATCTTATTCATGATCTTTACATAGAGCATGCAATAAAATTTCAAAAAAATGTTATCTTAAATTTTGTGTAGAGGGATATCAAGAATTGTATAAGCAATTTGAGAAACCTAAAAATACAGCTACTAATAACTTTGTAACAACAAAAACCCTTAGGTCATTAACAAGAAAAAAATTCATTTGAATCAAAGCTGACAGATGCACTAGTCACATCTGACACATCTGCTGATGATAGCATATTTTATCCAGTTCGTTATAAATGTGCATGCTTGTTCCTAATTTCAATTTGAATTTTTACATGTTGAATGTACTTACACAGACTAAATTTTCACTCTACACTATTTTTAATTATTTTTTTGTAATAAAAATGAATTGTTTTATAAATATGTAACAAGGATTTCATAGCTACTTTTTTTTGCACGATTTTTAAAAGTTATTGAACATATCTACCATATGTGGCATGTGTTTTTTTACATTATTTTATTTTTTAGCATGGTTTTCTAAGGAACATATCTACTGTGTAAAAAGAGTTGGATGCATATATATTGAGTTAAAATATATTTTGTGTTAAATTACAAAAAAGAATATAACTCTTACCGATACGCCATTATGTTGTGGGTAGCATTGACTATTTTTTTATTCCTCTTTAATTCTATTAAAACTTTTTTTGCCTAAAAAGGTTTCAATAACTTTTCTTAATAAAATAAATAAAACCAAATGAATGATATACAGCATTTTTTTCTTAATATATTATTAGTATGTCTTTTATTAAAAGAAAGAAAAAATTAAAAACAGGTTAGCAAAAATAAAAATTACACACAAAGAAATTGTTAAAGATACTTGAATTTACAAGAAACTTTTTTGCTAAAACCCTCAGAAAATGTACATTTTATGAATCATATTTAAATTAAATTTGTATAAATAATGATATATGGACAAAATTTATCTTAATCAAAAGAATACATTTTTATATTGTGTTCATGTTATAACAATTGTCATAATTTCCTTGGTTTACCAAACCTTTTTACAATATTCTGTACATTTGAATTTCAAATATTTTTATTTCTTTGAATTTTTTAAAGCATTCAACAATTTTATGAATACTGATTTCACACAGGTTTCATAAAGCCGCAAATATGCTTTATTTCAAAAAATTAATGGTGAAAATTTAGGAGAAAATAAGAATAAGTTATATAGAATTAGTTACATGAAAGTGTATGGATATTATAGAGAAAAATGTAGTAAAAGTTTATATGAATAAAGAAAGCATGAAATCATACTAAGCAAGGTTTAAGAAAATAGATACTACAAGTTATAAAAAACACATATATGCTTAGAACAGCATATAGATCTGCAACTATTGAATTTATGTGTACATAAAAAAGACAATTGTAATTTTTTTAAAAATTACTAAACAACGTTATGCATTTCAACTATACTTTTTCAATGACAATTAAGAATTTTTTTTAGATACTATAAGAATAAAAAAATATGATTTGTCTAATATATAAATCAAATTTAATTTTCTTCGAGTGAACCAAAGAAAATGGTTTTACTTAAACATTTAATAATGACAGTACAACATTTTCTCTTTTGTAAATTAAATAAGCTTTTTTAATTTATTTTTCCTTTTAAGTTTCATATTTAAAAGTTTGAGACACTTAAATTTTACAAAATTGATTAAAAACATTAATATTTTTTTCATTTTTATTCAGTCATAACTTAAAATTTTAATCCAGAATTGAATTTAAAACAAGATATTTTTTTCTCTTTTATCCATATATTGCAGAGCATTTTTACTACAAGTAATTATGATACAATAAATTATCATTATAATTTAATGAGTATTTAGCATTTGAAATAATTATTTTGCTTTTGTCATAAAACTTCCAATATAAACACAATAAAGAACATTTAAAATAATGGCTTGCAGATCTTTTTTTTTTAAAAAATCCAATTGAATTTTTACATTAATATTCAAACAGTAATTCTCTACTGACTTGTTCAATTACTTTTAATATTACTGTCTCCAAAAAATTTCTTTGAAACAATTCCATGTAACCTTAAACTAAAAAACATTTTAGTTAGAAAATTTTTTCAAATGTAAGTGGAATCTAATACAGTAGAACGTTGTTTATCTAAACGTTTATTATCCGGAGCATCAAATATCCGGACCAAGAGAATCAGAGACCTTGCAGCGAAAAAACAAAGGTGTACAATGGTACAGCGAAAAATAAGTGATTATTTTTCACAATAAAGGTAAAATTGTGACATTTTGCACCTATTTTGCTTTTTCTTCAAGCACGTTTCCTGCATGTGATGATTTTGAATATTCATATAATGTCCAGTTTCATATACTGCATGGATCGCATTCGGTTTTCGGTAATCTGAACGGTGTCTGGTCCCAATCAATTTGGATAAACGACGTTCTACTATATTTAAAAAGGAATGTCTTCATATTTTTAAAGATTCATGTTAGAAAATATTCAAGATACATACTTGCTCTACGGAAGTAACTGTAGCAGCATGACCTTGAAATACACTCTTTCTATCTACTATAGTTTCACCATGGTAAACAGTAGGTAATTCTTCTGCACCTTATTAAAAAAAATATTTGATTACAATTCATACAAAATCTTTTCAAACTACTCAGAAATTCAAATAAGATAAATAGAACTTTCATAAAATAATATTTTTTTAATTAACATAAGTATAATGAACACAATAAAAAGAATGAATGCAGTTAATCTGATATAATTCTATATTTAAAAGTATTTTTTTTAATCCTATGCCATCTTATAAGTCAACAAGCATTTTAACAATAAGAATTGGACTTTTACTGAATAAGAGCTAATTCTAATATTTTCCCCAATTGTCAATATTGTTAATGAAAGGCAATGTAATACAGAAGTAATTGTCTTAAGCCAGTTAAATATTTAAATATAAATTCAAATAAAGGTAAATGTTTTCCAATACATAATTATAAAAAAAGAGGGAGGGGGAAATGATTTTTAGTAAATATTATTATTATTTAATACATATGGGCAAAAGTCTGAAAAGCCATAATCGTTTATGCAAAGAGCCACATGCAGTTTGCCAACCACTGGTCAAATACATAGTCAAATTTTGGAAGATTGGCCACAATACATATAATAGACACAATAAACTCTTATGAACCAACTGGATCTGTAATCCTTTTCAAGGAGATGCAAGTTTAAAAATCTCGATAAATTTACTGAAAAAAGAAAAACCTCCTTGATTTGTCCTATGACAGTTCTCTAATACTAATTTTTAAAAGTTAATGTTAAACTGACTTCTGACTCAGTGTTACAAACAAATATGGTGTTAAAAAGTTAAAATTTAAAAAAGTTATTAAATTTCTATACCTTTTTGCACAACATAAGAAAGTGAGAAAAGATTTTCAACATATACACTACTGGCCCCACAAAATGCAACACAAAGAAGGACTAGAAATATTACAGCAAAATTTACTTGGCAGATAACATGTTGTACAAATATCAAACAATTAAACTGACAGCCTCTTGTGACATGAGGATGATGAAAAAATCAGCAGTTAGTGTAGCCGCTATTGCTGGAAATAACTGCTGCCACACGCCTCAGCATCGGATCAAAGAGGCTTTGGAATGCATGGGGGCCTTGGAGTACAGCAGTCGAAGTGGCTTCCACATATTGCCAAAGTTGATCTGGTAGTGTATCCCAGGCCAGTCATTGTGCAAGCATAGACCACACATTTTCGATTGGCGATAAATTGGGTAAACAAGCAGGCCAAGGAAGCAATTCAATCTGATGGT
The DNA here is from genome assembly GCA_019973975.1 of Trichonephila clavata. NCBI lineage: Eukaryota > Metazoa > Arthropoda > Arachnida > Araneae > Nephilidae > Trichonephila > Trichonephila clavata. The sequence goes on from BMAO01012999.1 coordinate 10,383, forward strand.
TACAGAAGAACTCTTGAACACTGCATGCCATGTGTGCTCGTGCATTATACTATTGGAATACCCCTGATGGCAAGTGCTGAATGTACAAGAGAACTACAGGTTCCAACACCTTATAAATGTAGCACTGGCTGTTCAGTGTACTGTAAATGTGTACTAGAGGGCTGCGGCAGTGAAATTAATTACTACCCCAAACCATGATACTGGATGCAGGTTCAGTGTGGCAATGCACAACACAACTGTTCAGCAGCTTCTCACCACGATCTCCAAACTCAAATCTGACCATCGTGATGTTGCAGGCAGAAGCGGAATTCATCAGTAAACACAATATTATTCCATTCCATTGTCCATGTCTGCCATTCTGCATTGACAGAGCAAAGCCTGTGGTTTCCAGTCAAGGGTAAACAAAGCAATGGATGCCTTGTGAATATTCCACTCTGCAGCAAACGGCATCAAATGGTACAAGTGGACACCAAATTATGTATAATGGACTTAACCTATTGTGCTATGGTTCATGATGTGGCTGTGCAATCCATCATTGCCATGCGCACAATCTGCCTATCATCACGGGCAGTGCCGCAACGAGGTGGGTGCAATTGGCCTTGTTGGTCCGTCATTTTCTCCTGCCTCCAGCGATGACAGATCCGCATCACAGTTGCTTGGTTTTGTCCAACATGTTGACCCATTTCTCTGAAGGATAATCTACAATCTCTATAGGCTACTATTTTTCCGTGGTCGAATTTAGAAACTTAGTCAAAAGACACTCAATGTCTTCCTTGAGGTATAGGTTAACAGCTTACATAAAAAAATTGCATGAAAAAATAATTGCTGTACTTCAAATCATCAATCTGTTTTTCCCTTATACAGTGCTTGCAGGTGACACTACGGTCACCCATGATGTGCATTTGCATTATATAGCTAATGATTTGCATATTTCACATCCCTGCCAACGTGCGCGCATAATGTAAATCTCATATGGTTTGCATGTTTCCTTCAGGTTGTTGCATTTTGTGTGGCTAGCAGTGTATTTACATGAAAATTAAATACAGAAACAGATTAAATGTAGAATTTGATCTAAAATGGAAAATCATAGACATTGAGCCCAAATTTAAAATGTCTTTGTTAAATCAAACAGCAGGATAGATCACGATAGATTTAAAAATTAAAAAAAAAAATCCACATCCAAAATGATGCAATTCATTTTCATAGTATTTTTTTTAACATTGACAAGTTCATTCAATATTTCATTTAAAAAATAATGAGTTTCAATGATTGCTGAAATTTCTATGTCAGCAAAATTACTTGTTTTAATTTAATTACTCAAGTATAAATTCTATTTTTTTAAGAGAGAAGTCAATGGATTTTGGATAATTATTTCCTCCATTTTCATAAATTATATTACTTAGAAAATTAAAATTTGAGGGAAAGCAAAAGTTGATATGCAATATTATTAATTTTATATACTACATTAAAATAATCCTATAAAATATCATACCTTCTTGCAAATTATCCTGCATATAAGTATATATTTCTTGTGGAACAGAAATATTTGAATCACAGTTTCTTGTACTTTCTGGATCTAATTTACTATCTTCCAATTCTTGAATGAAATCTTGTATTTTCACTATCCATTGATATAGAATACTTTCACCAAGATTTTCACTAAATATTTTAAAAGAGGTATTCAAATCAAGAAAAATCAACATAACTATGAAATTTATACAACTTTTTCACAAAATTTTCTTCTTATAACTATGTACAATATAGTTTTTCAATATTCTATTACTTAGGGATAAATTGTATTTGTTATGACATATAACTATCATTATAAGAAATAAAAATCTACAAGAACTAAAAGCTCCATCAAACATTCACATAAAAAAAAAAAAAGAGTGTGTGTGCTTATGACCACACAATAGAAGTGATAACTTCAAATTTTGTAATGTTTGTTTGTTTTGCTGTTCAGGGATTAGTTAAGTGAATAAAAAACAAAGAGATATTAGTATTGTCATATAAAATTACTTATTCATATGTCTGTACTCCTAAAGTAATATTTTTTGTGAAATATACAATCATATTTATGAATTAATTGTATTCTAAGAAGAAAACAATAGGTTTATGGTAGCTGAAATAAGTTATAAATACTTTAGATTCAAAATTATTTAAATATCTAAAAAAAAAAACTCCATCAAATGTTGTTCCATATAACTTTAATGTGCTTTCATTTGGATCATCTGACATAATTAAATTGAATTTTGATTTTAAAAAATCTACTAAAGGCTTTGATTTTTCTTTTGAAAAATTTACATTAAAATTCCCACTTAAAATAGTAGGTAATTTATACAGAAGAGTTGATCTGGCTTCAGTGTAGGCAATTAAATTTTTGTGAATGAATTCAATAATTTTCTTTATACTTTGATTTGGTGAAATATAAGTAGTAACCATTAGAATTACTTGTCCATTTTCTGCTCTACATTTTACTCCACCAATTTCTTCGATACATGACTCATTAAACCCAAATGATTCCCAGTAGTATTTGATGCTACATTCATTTCTGAAGTGACATAAGTTGTTTATCTCCCTTATTTTCATATATAGCAACTTTACAAGCTCCGTGATTGTGTCTTTGGTATTTAGCAATACAATGAAAATTTGGAACATCTATGTTTTCTTCATTACTTATCCAAGTTTCTGTTAAAAGTAATATAGTTGCATGTTGCATAACACTGTCATCAAGATCCAAAGCATGTGAATGTAAACTTTGACAATTCAAAGAATATATTATTCTCTTTTTTTTGTGGAAAAGAAGTTTGTGAAGAGATCTGTGATTGTTTTAAGTTTATTTTGTTATAATCTTTTAAATTCATTTTGTAGATCTCTGAGAGATGTAGATTGTCTTAAGCCAAGGAAGAATTTTGGATCCGAATTTTCCATAACAATGTAAAGTCCTTCAAGACTTGTTGCCTCTTGATAACGCAACATATACCAATTGTTGAAAATGTATTTTCTCATACTTATAACAAGTCTTGAAGGACTTTACTTTGTTATGAGCATTATAAACCCGAGCCTAACCGGCTGTTTAACCTTTTAGTTCTATTCCCTCTAGTTTTTCTTATATTCTTTTTTATTTCATTATTGTAAAAACAATCTTTAGTATTTTGTTTAATAGCATTGAGATATATTATGTTTCTATTCATGTATGAAAAATTCTCCATTCACATTAAAAAGATATTCACATCTTTAAAGATATACATATAGGTATATCTTTAAAGATTAAAAGATATGTAAATCACACAGATATATATATAGAGAGAGTAATAAAGACACAAAAAATCCTGTGGTTTATTAGGAAACTTATATTTAATCTACAAGATGTGTGAGGTACTGATAACAAATATTTTACTAAAATTTTTCATGAAATCTAATTTTTTTGTTAAGTTTATTCTAAATCAAACAAAATTATGCATTATTTAAATTATTCTAGTGTGAATATTTTAAAAGCAATAGTCTCTCCTTTTAATTTTTGCACTTGGTTTTTTTTTCCCGAGTAGAAATAATTTTTAAGTCTGAAACTTTCTTTCTTTTGAATCTGCTTTTAAGATTTTTTTTTAATTAAATCAATTAACTAAAAAACAATTTAATATTTTAAGATGAATTTAATTATAATACATAGTTATTTATCTTTTTATAAAATCAAACTTCTATAAACATACAAAAATTTGAACAATATTTTTAAATCGTGATGTGTTGTTTAAGTTTTTTAAAAAAAACTCAGTGCTCTAAAGATTTGGAAATAGTCTTAAACATCAGCAGTTCCTAAATTTTGACTGAGAAAGTGTAACAAGAAGGATAAAAGAAATTCTCAATCAGTTGAAATACCTACTCCTTCAGAAAATAAAAAGATATCAGTTAATTTTAACCCCCTCAAGTGGAATTCAAAATATTTAAAAAAACAAATGTTTTGAATTCTGTTATACTTACATGCATGTTTCATTCAACATTGAAGATAAGTTATTCTTTTCATTTCTAGTCATCCATGGGCACTATTTCAAAAAATGAAATAATAAATAAGTATCACTAGTAAACATAAAAGAATAAATACATAATATAAAAATAGAAACATCAAATACGAGGTACAATTCAAAAGTTCCTAGACTGAGTCTATAACTAAAAAAATATTACCAATTAAATGGGCCATGGGTAGCCTAGTGGTTAGAGCATCAGACGCCAGACTGGAAGGCCTGGGTTCGATGCCAGATGCCACCAAATATCCGCCAAGTGCACACAGAGTACATGCTCATTAAATCAGTGGGTCCGAATGGTGTCGCCATCTATAGTGAGCAAATTTGTACTGTCACCTTCATTGGCTCAAAGCTTCGGCTAATGACAGGCGTATCTCTAGCCCATTGCCATGATGAATTTCGTGGGCCTCGATCTGACTACGTCAGACAGGTGGCATAAGTAACAACAACAACCAATTAAATTGTTGAAATCCTTTTTCAAAATAAGACTCTTGAGCTGCAACACACTTTTTCCATTGCTTGTAGAGATTGTCAAAACATTTTTGGAATCCAATTTTAGCCATGACCTTTAATTCAGCCTGTGATGCTCTTTTAACTTCAACTGTAGATTGAAACTGATGACCCTCCAAGCAGAGTGCCAGTTTTGGAAATAGGATGAAGTTGCAAGTGGAAAGATCAGAGTAATAAAGATGATGTGACAAAAAAGTTGTTTCTATTTTGCAAGAAAGTCTGTGACAAGGAGGGATCAATGTGCTGGAGCATTGTCATGCAAAATCACCCATGACTGCTCAGCCCACAATTTTGGTCTCTTTTGAATCGACTCACATAAACGACACAGGATGTATCCAATCGATATCCCAAACGATGACAACCGCAGGTCCCAATTGATTCTTCTATTTGTGCTATTGTTTGAAGCTTTAAGTACCATAGTAGAAACCTTTTCAATGTTTTCAGCAGTGCAGTAAGTCTGAGGACCTCCAGAGTGTCCATTGTCTTCAACACTTTCCCTTCCTTCTCTAAAATGTTGATGCCACTCAAAAACTTGCATTTGCAATAATGTATCACTACTGTACACATGTTTCAAAGTTTTGTATGTCTCCGTAGCACTCTTTCCCAAGCAAATACATAATCTGATATTCATTCTCTGATCAACAAATTTCATTTCTTTCCAATTGCCAGTTACTAAATCCATCCACCAACAAAATATGATGCTGTGGGAAAAAACTGACTGTGTGATTTGCAAAAAAACACTTTTAGAAAAGGTAGAGAATGCAGAAACAGAGATTTGTTATCGTAGTCACTAAACTGCTAAAATTTTTCATGTTCTACATTCAGTCCAGGAACTTTTGAATACTACCTTGTATATATAATTTTTGAAAATATTTTTCACTCACCTGAATAGATAGGTAGGAGGAGAGTTTACAGGGTAGTCTTCCGGTAAAACAACCTAAAACAAATTCATGCAAACAAATTTATTAAAATTTGACAATGGGACTAACATAAAAAGTATTAATAATCTGTTTAAAAAATATATAAAGTTTGATTTTATATATATAAGTACAATAAAAGTTTTCTTAAAAGTTTATTTAGTACATTAAAACAATCAATGCTATAAGTCCTTTAAAAAAATTTCGACAACCTACAATGTTACAAATGTTAAAGGACATGAAATATCAATAGTTTGAAAAATAATTAAGGCCCTTTGCCTTAATTATTTAACACCTTTCATGACATCTAGATGGTGTTGGCAATTGCGAAATATTTTGTTTTTGTAGCCACTCACGTTGAGAAATATTTTTCACTTACTAAATACATTTTTGTAAATGACATTAAAATGTTCATAGCTGTGTGAGAAATTCTGCATATTTTGCAAGAATTGGCAACCTAAAATTTTGGTGTTTTAGCTTAAATTTAAATTTTAGCATTGAATCTGTTGATATGTTGACAAATTGTTCCATCTTCTTCATAATAGGTGTTTTTTCCCCACAAATGTAAAAGGTTTCAAAACATTGTACTAACTAGTATAAAATTACTTTGTGGAACTCAAGATAGCAAAGAATAGTATATTCACAATCTACTAGATAAAGCAAAAAAGTTTTAAATTCATTTATTATATTACAATAAAAGTTTAAACAGTTCTTCACAACAAAGTTAAGTTATGTATAATTAAAAATTTTAATGTATGAGATCAACTTTAGATAATTGTGGTTATACGAGTTCATGAGAACATGAATCCATTTTGCATACACATTTGTAGTTTTTCTTTACCCACTTTTTTTTTATTGTTACTTGTGGAACCCCAAGGTTCTGTGGAACACAGATTGAAGATCAATTCTCTAGATAAATGAAACTGTTTAATTTTTTTCTGAATAAATTATTTTCAAAGGAAGAATAAATACAATTTAAAGCAATGAAAAATTAAATTTCACGTTTTAATCTGCTGCATTAAATGAACAACAATATGATACAATTTTACTTTTATGCAATAGAAAAGGGGTTGGCAACCCATTTCTCGTGTGCCCCATGTGGCACATGGCTCAATTCTCAGTGGCACTCTGCACTACTCAACAAATGTATCAATTTTCAAGAGGATGGAAGTTGATAAATTTGTAATGGATCTTATTTGACAAAGATCTCCAGAATTATGGACAATTACGAAAGTTTAGATAAATTAGATTTTCCAAAGATAAATTTACAGCTATTTTGTAAATTATTTTATGTAATTGCTGAGAAATTTAATTGTTTCAAAAGAGAAAATGCATGCACTTCGCTCTTTGCATTTGCTTCTACTTAATCTAAGTAAAAAAATCTTTCCTCATAAGAAAAATATTTCGAGTACACATAGAAAATCAACAAAGAATTGTCTCCAGTTTTCTTCTTAGACAAATTCTTATCTACAAAATATAATTAAATATTTTTCAAACAAATATGCAAATAGTAACTTCATTACATAACTTTTTAACTATAAATAGCAGTATCAATAGTATCACATGTATCTTCAAAAATATTTAAACAATTTTTAAATGAAGAAAGTACAAAACAAAATAAATATTACACATTTTTTCCCGTTGTTTCTCAGTATAAATTCTGAAATTTATCAATGTTGATAAAAGGCGTATAATAATAGACATGATATATTTTATGCTGCATATACATATAGATTAAAATACAAGGTTTAAATCACCTACAATTATTGATTTTAGTTTACATAACATAAATTTAACATTTATATTGTTAGATAACCATAAGATTATTTAATTTTATGCATATTTGGTAACAAAATAATAGTTTTGTTTTATGTAGTGGGATGATACTTGTCAATACAGTTTTTTCAAATATTAATTCATTGATTACCAAGTAATTTAATTACCGGTTTTCGACACCAACTTAGATTTTCCTCCATTATTGTAATAATGTAACTGCTAAAACAATGACAAAAAGTTAGTGTCAAAAACCGGTTTTTCAGCCAAACCAGGTGTGCATTGTTACAACAATTCAGACAAATCATGCTCTTTTTTCCAATTCCTACTATTAGTTCACTCTCTCCCCTATACATATAAAAAATATATCTTGTTAAAATTTTCAATTGTTAATAAAATTCTTCCGCTCTTTACTGTTTTATTACAGAATAATAAAAGTTACCACATTGTAACCTTTATCGCCAAATTTTTTGGCCAAAAATTTTTTGTCGCCAAGCAGTGTGCCCTGCTAGGATCCACCCAATATTTTAACTATAGTACTAAAAGAAATTTTTTAAAAAAAATTTTATTTACATACTTAACTAAAAATGGATATATTCTGAATAAATTTAATTTGAATTTGATATGTGTAAAATGTATTGTACGAAAAACCACAGCATCTATTATATTAAAAATTTAGTCAGACTTGACCAGGGATTGGAAATGTTCAATGACAGAAAATACCAGACAGTCAGTGTCGGTTTATCCATTAGGCACTTGGGCATGCGGCTGAAGTTAACCAGGTTTCTAGTTATAAATTTTGCTTCTCCAGTGCCAAGGGAGCCTGTGGATCTTCTGCTCCCAGGGGCCCGAAATGAGCTTAAAATCGAAAACTGGCAGACAGTAATTTTGAATAGAAAAAAAGCAAACTTAGAGATACAGAGGCTTTAAAATCGCTATACTGCCATATTTATTCGAATCTATTTAAGCCGCACCTTTTTATTCCAATGTTTAATAATACTAAAAATTGGGTGCAGCTTAGAATCAAAGACAGAAAAAATTCATTGAATAGAAAAATTGAACAAGATACTGTCGGGCAGAAAATTACAGGTTCTCGTTTATTTTTAAAAGTTTTTAATACTGGTTAAATAAATTAATCGCTCACTTCTTATTAATTCACCTTTAATTTTTTTTAATTCGTAAAATGAGTGAGTGAGTAAACATTAACGTCGCACTGAGGGTTTTTGGTGACTGACCTCATAATTTTGAACCATCGTCAAGTGACGAGGATGATGCCTGAGCTAGTACCCCTCTCCTAACTACCACACCAACGGGAGATCGTTTAAGCTCTCGACAGATTTAACGTGCACCGCTTTCCTTTTTATTTTGAAATTAAAATTACTTTTATAACTTTAGAGAATGATTAAAGTATCATTATAAGGCACAGAAAATAGGCTGGTAATTAATAATCAAGCATAATTAATCAAACATATAATACATAAACATTGCTTTTATTTTTTCTATGGAACTTATGCTTATTTAACTGAATATGTCAATAACAATTTTTCAATTTGGAAGTTAATATTACATTTAAATCGAAGAAAATTGGATTATTTTTTAATTTTTAGGCATATTTGGTAACAAAATAATAGTTTCATTCTATGTAGGTATCCAAATAGGCTACATAATATACTTAATTATAAAAACAAATATCATGGATAGTATTTACAGTATCCTATTCGGGAAGATATAGGTTACAGTAGCCAAGGGTTCATGGTCACAAACTCGCGGTCGACGTGGTGTTGTTTAAATCATCGATTTGAGTTCTGGTGTCCCTACTGAAGACACGCCATGTAGAGGGCTGAACCTCAAAGCAGATGTTTGGAGTAGATGGTACTATATGTTGCTGGTGTATGAAATTTTGGAGACTGGGGTTTCACCTCTGATCTTGTCATTTGACTGAAGTTCAAAATTAAGAGGTCAGTGATACTAGTGAAGCTTCAAAGTTTGACGTTAATCGAACAATCATTCGATAATATATAGGTTTTATTTCCTAACCTAAATCAATCATTTTCTGTTTTTGGCTTTCACTAGATTCCTCTACATCAAGCGGCTCCCTCAAAGGCATATTTCGTGCTGCTCTTCCATCAAGAATTTCAGGAAGAACACATTTGAAATAAAAAAAATTTCTAGTTTTGGAATAATTCACTTCCAAAACTCTTTGTTTGCCTCAATACGCAGAGTTAAAGAATCCTTTTTGCACCATAAATACAGATCACACCATTTCCATTGTATAATAAATAACTGACTTTGGCAAATAGATTTCCCTTTCATTGGAAAGGGGAATAAAGGTTACTAAAGTTCATCCTATTTCATATTGAATAGCATTCAGTAAACCTGATGATTTCATTACTGAATAATCTGTATTATCAGTTTCGATGTTTATTTTACAAAAAACTCCACAGTTGTCGTGTTTTTCAAACACATGAATTGGAACATTTAGTAAATCTGATATTAAATATGAAACTATTTCTTCTTGTGGCTGATTGTAATTATTGATAGCGTGTTGATTTAATAGCATTCCAAGCCCCTTTTATCAGTTTCATAATCTTTTGTTTCAAAAGCTGTATACAGGTTATATTTTCCTACAGTTTTTTGAATGGCTCTACTGTATCTTCGAACTGCATGATTTGTACATTCAACATGGAGTATTCGACCACCATACAAAATTCTTTTTCTGCATTTAGCGCGATAGCGTTAGAATCACCATCTCCAACTAAATGTGTGCATCGAATGTGGTGAACAGTTTCTAAATACAGTAAACCTTCCCCCGAAATTTGAGACCTCCCACACATATTCCCCTACAGCTTCTTTCTCTTTTCTGTTTTTCTGGCAATAAAAGTTTCCTATTTCTCCATTTTTGTACTTTTTTCTTTCCTAAAGACTTTGGACCAAGAGAAGTGTTTTCTGGTCCCCTCTAAAATGAAATTCCCATGAGATAATGACATGACGACATGTCTTTGGAAAGATACTAAACAGTTTTGTGGATAATAAAACTGCAATTAAACAAAGTAATTTATCATATAGTGATTATACTGAGAAATGGATTGTTTTAAACAATAATTTATGGTAAAATAGCTTTGTAATAATTAGATTGACATAAGTTTTCTAGTGGATAGTCATGTTCTTGAAAAAAGTGCTTTTAAATTTTAAAAAAATATCTTATTCCTTTCCAAATTATTTGATTTCAATAATTTCAAAGTACTACACTCTCATACAAAGTGTTTTTTAAAAATCAGGCAATTTCTCATACACTATGATTTCTTGATTCATATAAGATCCTTCTTAAAAAGAAATTGTTTCTTTTTGGAATATGTCACCTATCCCATCTTAGACCCAAAATGGATACTGGTGAACATACCAAATTTCACTACTTACATAGTATCACAACCATATAGATGACATTGAATAAAACCACACAAATTCAAAAAAGGAATGCAATGATGGGAATATGGAGCATGTAGTCAAAAATACTATCTGATTAATAATAGTAATTATAAATAAATAATTATCAATAAAGAAAATAACTAATTTTTATTATTTTAATTTTATATTCTATTATTAATTTTACACCATTATTTATAATTATACTTAAGTATAATAATGATGATGATGATGATATACACTGGTCTCTACAAGTTAATTTACAACCAGTTATTTCATCTAATTTTCAATTGAATGAATGTAGAAGCAACAAATTTGGAGGAAATGTGCACTAATCAGTTATTATAGAATGTGTCATAGAAATTTACATAAGCTTATTGCAAAAATGAGTTACAACAAAAAAAGTACTTGTTGTGGAAAGTTTATTCTTGGAGAAACAGTACATTACATTTTTAAGCAGTAAAATTGTCATAGAAACGTTACAAAAAAAAAGAGTTCTAATAAAGAATGTGTCCATCCCTAACTTGAATGCATTGGAGGCATCGAATTTGCATGCTGTCAATTAAATGTCGAAAAAATATGAACCCATTATGAAAAAAATGAACTTCATTAAAAAATGAAGTGAAACCCAGACACGGAGTACCCTTGTTCCAGCTCATGTAACGACTTAAAGCCCCCCCCCAGCAACATATCTGCCAAGATAGTCCCAAA
>BMAO01013000.1:0-51981 GCA_019973975.1 Trichonephila clavata
TTCTGTGAAGAAATAAAAGGGAAGAGAAAATAATTTAAACGAAAAGAAAGAGAAAAACGAAACTGAAAAATAATTAGTAATATTAATCGTTCTTGCAAAACACATCCTTTCTCAAATTAGATTCCTAGTGCAATCCAAACCGCTGCATTAAAAAAGTTTCAACGGATGATGATATCAAATTTGTTTTGTTGAATGGTAATTTATTTTCACTTAATGTTTGAGAAAAGCAGATTTTGAAACTTTATCAGTTTTTTACTGAGAATGGATTGCCGTAATGGTTACCCAGAAGCATTACTCATCTTGGTGGTTGCTCCTCTCTTTAAGAAATTCTTGCATCATAGTTCATTACCACTGTTTTCGTTAGGAAAGAATGTTTAATCAATAAAATGTTGAATGTTAAAAATATTTCTTTTCAAAATCAAGTGTTTTATTTCGCAGTTATGAAATGGACATTTTAAAAAATGCAAAATTTGATTATTTGATTGAGAATGATAGTAAAAGAGTTTTCATATTTGTTATCTGCGTATAAGTGAATCTTTATCAAAATTTTTGTACTTTTAGTTTTATTTCCTTACCAAAGGTTGTAATGCCTGTTGTTTCCTGCTTCCTTCTGAAACTCCTTGTCTACCCTCAGACCCGGCTAGGTGTGTGAGAGAAACTGAATAACCAGCAGACATGATTCACCCTAATTATTTTATTGTCACTAAAATATCAAGCAGACACAATAACAATCCAATTAAGATAACAGATCAGATAGTAGAGCGCGGTGGTGAGACGCAATAGCCTGGGGATTATAATACGGACCCTCAACTGATTCCACGGTAGCTTAAACACGTTCAATATATACTACTTCTATTTAAATAAGGATCACGATACCTATACTTTTATGAAGTCAAGTTCTGCACTTGAACCTTGAAGGCGATCCTTATCTGGATTTAATCACCGTCGATTGATCCACCACACTCAGTAATCTTCCATTGATAAACTCCAAATGCACTTAATCATTTCACGATCTTTCACTCTCCAACTAACCAACTAACTTGCCAACTAACTCTTCAAACTCGCGAATACAGAATTTATAAAATGTACTTAATTTGCATAATCACGCTTTCTTCACTCGGTGAAAGTTGGTTGAAATAAATATTTTTCTTAAAGAGTCCTGAAGGGGTTAGTAGAGCCGTTTATAGATCCGTCACAAGGTGAAACATAATAAGTCTTCAAATACATTGAGAGAAAATCGACCATTTCCTTCATAATTAAAGGCAGTATTCTGTCGCGCCATCATTAAAAAACGCATAATTGTTTGGTAGATGTGAACTATACTCAACTCAACAAGAAAAAAAATGTGTTCTGTTAAAAGATGTGAACAATGATGACTTAGTTTTGTTTACTCCTTTTAATAGAGCAACACAAAATTAAAAACGCACACATTTTTTTTACAAAATATTTATATAAAAAAAGTAAAATATTTTTTAATTATTAGCTTAACAACTTACGAAAAAGCCTTCAAAATGAATCCAAATTTTGAACCTGTTGTGCTTTTATATATATATATATATTCCTTCCTTTATTTTGGATCACTTTATGTTCCTCAATAACTAATATAGTCTGATTATGATGTTCACTGTTGTTTTACCCTTGTGTCTCGGGTTCTTGGTAATCCCTACGAAAGGGAGTTTTAAGCGCATTTCCCCTATCCGATGAAGAAATTCACTCTATTAAAAGAGAAATAGTTTAATTATTTCTCTTGCGACTGTGGCAACGATAATTTTTGTTCCGATTTACTTTTATTCAATCGATTGCTATATATAATGATATCGTGTTGTTGTGCAAGAAGTTTTTTCTATATATTTTATGGTTTGGTTTGTTAATAAAATGAAGGAAGAAAATGTTGCAATATCTGTTCGGAATTTAAAAACAAGGTTTTTGGTTCATAAATATATTACACCCCTGATTTTATTGGTTCTATCGATTTGCTTTCTTGCAGAAAACCTCCTTAATTTCCCGAAATTTATGCAAATATGCTAAGAAAGGAAGTGTACTGCATCATCTAGTTTTGAATATAACAACGTTCCGAAAAAAAAAATGCCGTGACTGATGTAGATAAGCTGCACTATTTCAAAAAGCAAAAATTCCATCAAACCCCCTTATGGTTGAAACTGATGAAATCTGGGATATATTAGGCTGAATTTAGAAATAGGTTAATTTTATGTAACTTCCCGATCTCTAGATACAGTCGACTCTCGCTAATTCAAATCTTCTATAATACGGACCTCTCGCTAATTCGAAGTATGTGCTCAGCCCGTAGAAAAACTCTTGATATTTCGAACTAAAGCAATACGTTTTGGTACACTCAATATTTCGAAATAAAATCTGTGGCTGGCCAGACAACAACACGTGATAATTCGAAGTTATCTCATACAATTCTCGGCAATTCGATTAATCACTATCATGTAGATTCATGTAGCAAACAGGTTGGAGCTTACATGCTTTGTGTTGTATTGTCTTCGCATGTCTCCTCTGTGACTTAGCCACTTTGATGACCATGTGTCTGCCATCCCTTCTTTGTGTTTCTCGGTTCCTCAGGCAAAAAGGTACTTTTATTGCTTTCCTTCTTTGAGTGGACAATAGACTGGCCGTACCTGTTGTCAGCCCTCCATATATTTTGTTTAAAAAGTGACCTTACTGCACATATGTTCAGAAAGGATGGTATGCTATTGTGAATAAGAGATGCGTAGGAATGTGTATTTTGCTACGGACTGACATTTTGGCTCATTTGTTTGACTTAAAGCACGTAGTTCCAAATGACTGGACTATGCCTTGAAGAATCAATGGTGTTGGGGACAATGTCTAAGGGAACCGAGTGCAAAACGGTTTCCAATGAGGAATTGAACAGATTTGGATGAGGCGTGAAAGAGTCCTGTGTTCGAGAGGTTAAGAAATAATTTTTTCCTACTCTCTCGATAAATCGAACTCTTGGTCCCTCTATCTTCGAATTATCGAAACTCGACTGGAGTATATTTTCAACTACAAGCTGAGAGGTTTATTATACTTCCCAAGATCAGAGGCTGTAAATTAGGCTTGTAATTTAAGGTATCTGACAACTTTTTTTTATAAATAGATAGATGAGAATTTTTTGTGGTTTTTAGATTTATTTAGTACATTTTAAGAAAAATATGCTAAAGTTAAGAAGAGAAAAAAAAATTATTATCACTAAAATGGGTAAAAATTTACAAAAAATAACATAAACGGGGCCCATTTTTTACCAAAAGTTTATGAACAAATATTTAATTTAACAATTCTGATGTGTTGAGTGTTATTCATTTTTAAAATGAACGTTCAAATAAGATATGTTTTAATTTTTACAAAACCTAGAGCACTTTATCTTAGTTATTACATGAAATTTCTTAAGAAAACAGTGATTATATTCACATAAGGGACTGTAAATTTTGTAATAAAACAGTGATTGATAAATCTGATAGTTGAAACACTTCTACTATTATACAGAGCATACACAAAAAATTTCATATAATTATTTTCAATACTTTTTCAGCAATCACTGTTCCCGTTTGAGCATTTAAAAAAAAAACACATTTCGAGCAAAATGCGTTTTTAAAATATGACATCTTGCTTAAAGTAATGGCATCTGCTTTTACTAAAACACTTGTAGTTTTTGTTCTAGTAAATGGAAAATAAGAAACTTGGTATTTTTGTAAAGCTAATAAGATGGCCTATAAAATAAAGTCATAAAAAAGTTGTCAATTTTTGGCAAAATTCACAATTTCAGGGTAGTCGGATATCTTAATGGCACAAAAAAGGACTAGTTATTATTCCATCTTTTTGTAGATTAGTTCTAAATCAATCTTTGAAAATATCTTTTATAGATAATCACATGAAATGTTATTTCAAGTTGTACATATTAATATCCTAAACAAACTTTCTTCTGTACATTGTTACTGATTATTTTATCACAATATTATCGGAAAGAGAGGAAAGAAATTAAATACAAAATAGATCCATATTGTATAATTTGATAAAGAGATAATGCATGTTGACATTTTCCACATTAATGCAACAAAGTAATCATATTCTGATCATAAACTGATGAAAAATCGATTGATATTGTTATCTTTGAAAGACACCCACGCAAGAAAGCAATTATGCTTGAAATTACGAGCATGAGATGAGATTATTTAGGGAAAAAATTATCATTATTGTAAACAAAGAAATGTTTCGAATAATTATGTTACAGTTTTATGTAATAAGTATTTTTTTATCTCATGAAAAATATCATTGTTAGATACAGCGATATCACTTGTAATGCGAGAGACGACCAGCGGGTTGATTCTATAATGAAAATAAGTGGCATGTTTTCTCTTCAGAAATTCCTGAATAAGACGATGGATTTTAGAGAAAGAGTATAATATATTGCTTGGGATAAATTATTCCACACGAACTGTACGCTTCATTTCAAAGGATTAACACCAATATTTCTAGAAAAATGCCTTTTTTAACGAAGCAAGGTAAAATGGTCTCCGAATACGAAAATTTTCAGCACGTGATTAAGCCTATACGAGCTCAGTTTTATTCAGTATTCATTAATATACTTACCAGAAAAAGGAGCAGTAAATTTTGGGATGCAGTATTGCTTATTATTTATCATGCTTTATGGATCGTCGATGTTTGGGTTAAAATATACTGCTCGAAGGCTTTACTTTCTGATACCTTTGCGTTTTACTGTGTGTCGCGCTTTATGACTTTCTGTGCGTGGTGGACTATCTATCGGCAAAGATCTCAAATTCACGCTTTACTTCAACATGTGTACTTTATTTGCAGTATTTCTAAGTCACAAAACGATTGCCATAGATTGTTAAAAATGTCGGTGGCTTTCCTATTATTCAGCATATTTATTCCAGGGCTTTTTAGTGCAATATTAATCATCAAGGATTTTGAAAAAATATTGTCTTTCAGAAATCGCACATGCAGTTTTTGGAAAGAGGTTACCAACAAATCAAAATACGAAGCAGCTTCTATTTTGTTTCTTTGGCAACTTCTGGATCAGAATCTGAACTGGAGCGTTCATTATGCAGTAGCTATAGTGTACTGCTTCTGCTGCCAGCAATTAAGCTCGGCTATTCGCGTTTTGTGTTCTAAACGCCAAACATATCCACAAAAAACGTGGCAAAGATATTATTTGCTTCGAAAGTGCTTGAAAGAAATCGAAGGAAGGTATTCATTTCTGATTTTTCTGTTCACTGGAAGGGCTTTCGTCGAGTTTTTCCGAGTACTGACATTCCTGCTTGACAGGATAGCTTTTTTTGCCAATGTAATACTCAATACACTCGTTGCCTTGTACTCATGTATTATTGTTTCTGTATTTATATGCGTTGTTTTAAATGCGAGCAATTTGTTAAGGGATTATCAACGCTTGTGTGAGGTGATGATGGAACTGCCTCGAAATATGTATTGCTCAGATCTTGATTCGGAAGCATATAAACTGTTCTTAAAAGTCCGCGATGACAAGTATTCCCTTACACTCACCGGGTGGCGACTCTTTCACTTAAAAAAGAGTTTGTTTCTCACAGCGGCAGCTACACTGGTCAGTTATGGGGTTCTTTTACAACAGTTCCATTAGCTTGGAAATGGATTGGATAAAACTGTCGACATCAATGGCAGGAAAATCCCACAAAACACATGAAAATAACAACTGCATACGTGTTTTTAAAAGTCTAGATTTGTAATCATTTGGCCATTACATTATTGTTGTGGAATAGCATATCAGTTAAGATAAAATTATTTTATAAAAGGTCAACTCTATTAAAATCTGCTTCAAGGAGATTAGGCTTTTGATCCTGTTTTCAATATATTCGGGCTTATAACAATAAAAAGTCTAAATGATATAATTAAAATCAGACTTTTCCAATGTTTTCTCAGCCGTGAAAATTGAAAAGTAATTAATTATTTGAAAAATAAAAGCCGAACAAAATAGTTTACACATACTAGTGCATTTATATATTCAAAAACTTATTTACTTAAAAAAAAAAGATTTTATCTCAATGAATACTTGTTGAAGAAGTATTTCAATGCCTGATATATCATTTTAGAATATGGAAAAGCGTTATACATGATAATAAACTGATAGATATCTAAAATCTAACTCTAAGAAGAATAAGAGGTATCAAAGCTAAATTTATTTAAAAGTTAACACACCGCATACAGGTGGAATGATTGAAAGTACAGCCTTCTGTAGGGTAAAGAAGACAATCAAAGTAGCATTGAGTGCTGCTGCTACAAGCCTCGGAACAGAATAAAATGAACTTCGATGTATTATTGGAATACAGTAACCATGTCTACACATTGCTAAATTTGTTCTGATGTAGCCGCAAACCAGATCATTTACTCTCCAATCATTGCTAGACTGATAGACGACGGATGAGGAGAGCAAACAAGCGAGGCCTCAGTGTAATCTGGTGGACGAAGAAGTCTTGAACACTGTGTATCATGTGATGTTGCGCATTGTCCTGTTAGAATATTACCGCAAGCCAGCTCTAAAGTTGATCTAAACCTGTATCTGATCATTGTTTGATATGTGGTCAATGAACTGGTAAATCATACTAAGGGGTGAGTAGGAATGGAATTAAATTATATTCTAAATCCTAGAAGAACCAGTATTAAGATACATAAGGCAATGATTATGTAATCTCTCTTCATGGTGTCTCCAGATCCTAATCCAACCATGAGGGTTCTACAAGTAGAATCGTGATTCGTCTGTTAATAAAATGTCGTATCATTTGGCTGTTCCATGCTCGATATTCAACGTACCGTTACAGATAGACTGTGGATTGGAAACAAAGTAAATCCCAGCAATGGATGCCTTCGGATATTCCATTGTGCTGAAAATGATGTTGAAAGGTAGGTGCGAACACCGATTGCAGTGCAACTGTCCTGTTTTGTTGCAATATTGTTCCTGATGCCACAGAAAAATCCATCACTGCTACGTGCACAACATACCGGTCATCACTTTTAGTGATATAATGAGGCTGGTGCAATCGGCGTTCATCGTTCCTTCTCGCTTCTATCGATAATTCATTCATTCACATTGTTGTTGCTTGGTTATGTCCAACACAATCGCCGATTTCTTAGAAGAATAATCCGCATTCTGTATAGAAATCAATTATTCCTAGATCGAACTCAGAAATATATCCAAATGATGCTCGGGTTCTTTTTGGAGGCGTGTGAAGTGGCTGATGCAGAATAATAGCATGAAAAACACAACTCCAGTATTTTCAAAATGGCTTTCTTTTCTCCCTTTAAATAGTGCATTTTCGTGGCTCTACAGATGCTCGTAATGTATGAGCATCTCCCCTGAAAAATGCTAATCATTTACTCATTTCACCACTATATATACATAGGGAATACTATGTCACGCTGTTAAGTTGCGCTGTATTTTTGGTAGATAGCAATGTACTGAGGCAAATTTTTCTTTTGATGGTATACAAATATTGATATTTTTCAGAAGGATCGACGTATATTTTAAACGTATCTATATTACTTAAATTTTATGTAATGAATATTATTATTTTACTTTAGTTTATTTTTGCAGGCTTCGTGCCATCCGGTTTACATTTTTTCTTTCTTTTTTGTAGTTTGAGATATAAAATAATAAATTTTTCAATATGTTGAACATTTAAATTGTTTTTAACAATATGTCTATTCCAAGCTTTTCTGCATTATTGCGTGATTAATAGGTTGTTTTTGTCGAAATTTGCGAAAGAAGTGAAAAACGCGAAAACTCCATTTACTTATATTTTTGCATGAATGCACACGTTGAACTTCGTAAGAACTTCTCACGTCTGAATGCCATTGCATATATTTAAATAAAAAAAAACGTTTTATTGAGATTTGGAAAATATTCATGTTCTTATATTTCTTTTCCTTACAGAAAAAATTTCAGTACACTAGAAAATATACGCTAAATGTAGAAAATGTTTTAATCAATTAAGTATTCCAGTACTGAGTAAAATATAAGAAAATAAATTTTAAAATTGTCTTTCGTATCGTAAATTTAATCATGAAATTCGAATTATTATACAGTTACAATTGAATTTTAACTTAAAATTAAATTAATTTTACATATTTATTTATAAAGTACGAAATATCAAATGATATGTAGACCAAATAAGGTGATCAATCTTATCTTAATAGTGATTTTTCAGTAATATTCAATATACCAGACACAACAGTTATTCTGACTTATACTTTTTTCTTCCTGTAATGTTTTTAATGAATATGTAGAAATTTGATTCGTATGTAATAATATGTTTCAAGAAATACGTAAAATTCAAAATATGTTTAAGTTTTTAATAATGGTACGAAAGGAATGAGATATTGCGTCCGTATCAGTGGCGTAACGGAGAATATTAGGGCCCCCCTCCAAAGTCAGGTTTGGAGCCCCAAGCCGGATCTTACAAAGGATTGCGTACTTGGCGCCAGTCAGGCCTTTTTGGGCTCCCTACAATCCTGGAATCCCCGCGATGTGGGGCTATAGGGTGTATGTTACGCCACTTGTCCGTATGAATGCCCTCTGAACAACTTAGAAGATAAAGGACAATTTATCTGTACAGTCAAGCACAGAATTGCTAAGAGCATTAAATCTTCTGATGAATAAATCATAGCAAAAATAATCTATGAAATAAACATAAATTTTGATAAGTGTAAAGATACACAAGTACTTCATGTTAAAATACCGAATAATAATTTCGGGGCTCATGTTTTTGCAAAATTTTACTGTGCAATTGGTTTATATTGTTTGTAAAATTGCTAAAAACTTTAATATTAATGAACTCATTTTCTCACAAGGAATAAGATGTAAAATAAATTAGTGTCCCAAGTGATGGTAAGTTATTTTTCATTAAAAATTATTTCTATGTCTACGTTAGGTTTATAAAGAGAAAATAACACAGTTCATTTATACAGATTAGAGTATAACCGGATTTAAGATAACAGATGTATTGTTACATAATCTTTTTTTTCTTAGTCAACAAAAATCCAATACAATAAATTATAGTTTTTTTTATTTGTTTCTATAGTCACAATTATTAACTTTTACAAACTTGTGTGCTAATAAATACTTGTTATTAAGCCTCTCAGAGCCCGATGAGTTATTTTTAGCATAACATTATTTCTGGCCTTTCCTCTCCACAGCAGCGATAACGAATATTCATTAGCGAGACATTATTTACTTTTATTGATTCTCAAATTAATCATGACACGCCTGTCTTATTTAATCTCAAGTTTCTCAACGATAATGTGAACGTCTCTCACCGTTCCATAATCGGCTTAATTTATGTCTAGCAGCTATTTACGAACATTTATTTTCGGTACAGTTACAGTTAAAATTTTAGAAAATTTCGTTTTTAATTTTGCGATGATTGACGAAAATGTGTTCGGTGTTCTGGTTTTAAAATAAATTTTTGTTTTCAGTCATATAAAATTTGTGTACAATATATACATTTTTTTCCCATATTCAAAATTAGTTTGTTACTCATAAAGGTTGTCGTGCTTGTAGGAGTATGTGGTACTAAAATCTGTAAAAATGACGACATGTACGTACATGCACACACTAGGTTAATGTAGGTACATTCCTGATGATAAGTATATTTAAGCAAAGGGCTTAAACACATTGTTTTAAAAACAATGGCAATTAGTTAATGCATTTAACTTTTAATTTCGAGAAGTTTCTTTTGCAAAACGAAATTCATTAATAGAAAAATCAAACGATGACTGTGTTGCCATTATACAAAGTCTAATATAAAACTAAAAAAATCCGCTTCCAATATTCATAATAAAGTGCATACAAATTAAGAATCAATGAACCATCAATAATCCTGTAAGACAAATAATATGAACAGGCATTTGACATTTATACACACACATCCAAATAAAAAAAAAAGAATTTTAATTTCAGAATTTGAAGATTAGTTCAATACTTTTGAAACAAAAAAAGATGAATTTTTGACGTATATTTTTAGAAAGAGAGAGAAGAGACTAGTGCAATGTTAATTAAACATTCAGTCTTAGATATAAGCAAAATATACTTGCTTTCGTAGGGAAAAAATATAAAAGCTAAATGTTTAAAATTTCTTGTTTCATTTACATTTTGTCGAATACATATACCTTGTATTCTCTATCTCTGTACGTATTTTTTTAGAATAAAATCCAACTCTTTTGTTATTGTACGCAGCACTTTTCTTCCTTTTTTTATCTTTTCTGTTTTTAGTAAATTATTTAAATTTTCTGATTTTGTTGTAACGAGATTTGGATGTGGGTTTTATTAAGAGGTATCTAACTACTTGCGACCACTTTTTCTTTTTTTAAAAAAAAAATGGAGATGTGGGGATTTTTGTTGTTTTTAGATTTGTTTAGTACATTTTAAGAAAAATATGCTAAAATTAAAAAGAGAAAAAGAAATTATTATTACTAAAATGGGAAAAAATGGGTGAAAATGTACAAAAAATAACCTAAACGCGGCTCATTCTGTACCAAAAGTTTATGAACAAATTTTCAATTTTTTAATTCTGATGTGTTGGTATGTTATTCATGTTTGAAATGACCTTCAGGATAAGAGATATTTTAATTTTTACAAAAACTAGAACACTTTATCTCAGTTATTATATGAAATTGCTTAAAAAAACAGTGATTCTATTCACATAAGGGACTGTAAATTTTGTAATAAAACAATTACTGATAAATCTGAAAATCAAAACACTTTACTATTACACAGAACACACACACAAAATTTCAGTTAATTATTTTCGAAACTTTTTGAGCAAACACTGTCCTCTTTGACAGTGATGTGTTTCAAAAAACACATTTCGAGTAAAACGCGTTTTAGCGTATAACATCTTGCTTTAAATAATGGTATCTGCTTTTACTAAAACACTTAACATTTTTTGTTCTAGAGAACGGAAAATAATAAATTTGGTATTTCTATGAAGCTGATAAGATGACCTATAAAATAAAGTTTTAAAAAAAATTGTCAATTTTTGGCAAAATTCACAATTTTAGGGGGTAGTCGGATATCTTAAATAATGGTCATGCTATTGTAGTTGTATTTTGCTCTTTAAACTACAACATGAATAGAAATATGAAATGAATTATTTGCCCTGTTTCTGTTGAAATGCACCCATAATAGCATGCGCAATTTGGCCTCTATTTGTGGATTCTCACAAACGGATAAGTGGTAAGTACTCGTAAATAAATTATTTATTATTCATTAAGTTTGTATAAATATTACTAATATTCGTACACATTATATACAGGGTGCCCCCAAATGACCGCATAAACTCTACACAGCTAAATTCCTCGTTGGGAGTACATAAAACTGCCCAAAGAAGCGTTCCTGTACGATCCATAGTTTACGAGAAAAATACGAAAAACGAAGTATGACGTCACTTCCGGTGCAAGAAAAAACGCTTTATTGAACATATCAACAGCAGTATATGCAGAATTTAAGTCCAATGTTCAAAACGTCCACCATGCATGTCGAGGCAGGCTTGAGCACGCCGTGGAATGGCTGTCATCACACATCGCAGCATCGTGGGGTCCACCGAAGTACAAGCAGCATGCAGACGAGCAACTAAGTCCATTTGTGTTGTCACTACGTCTCGATGTACCAGTTCCTTGAGAAGGCATGTCGCAGTAGTCACAAGTACATTTCGCAGTAGTCACGAACGGAATACATGGCCACCATACGAAGACTACCGGTAGCTGCAAGATGCAGCCCTTTTAAGACCAGTTCAACGGCGGCTTAACATCATTCCACGGCGCGCGCATGCATGACGCGACATTCGCGATGAACGTTTTAAACATTATCGTCTGGAAAGATATGCAAATACTGTTGTTGAATGTCCAATAAAGTGTTTTTTCTTGCACCGGAAGTGACGTCATACTTTGTTTTTCGTATTTTTCTCGTAAACTATGGATCGTACAGGAACGCTTCTTTGGGCAGTTTTTATGTACTCCCAACGAGGAATTTAGCTGTGCAAAGTTTATGCGGTCGTTTTGGGACACCTTGTATAGTGTAATATAATGGGTAAATGGAAAAAAAATTGCTATCAAAGGTTTGTCAATATAGCTAATATGTATTTAGAAGGAAATACTCCTAGTGTAGTGGACGGGCTGTCACGTCCATCGGTGTTTGGGGTTAGAATAAAGATCAGCCATTATCAGAACAGATCTATTTTATTACTCTATCAATAAATTCGAACAACCTAGAGTAGGAAATGCACCTTTAATGAAGCATAGGAGCAAAATCACGGCAGAAGAGATATTTATTATTTAATTATGATTCAAATAACTTACTCTTAAAACGTTTTAGTAATATACGTTTGGAATTACCGTAATTCCGTTCTCAGCTATTCGAACTCTGGTCGATATTAATCTAATCAAACTTATTAACTAAATCTTCAATTAACAACTTTTAATTATTCAACAGCTAATGGTCGAGCAACTTTCGACTAATCACTAACTGTTAACTTCTAACTCCTAACCATTAACTCCGTGTACTTAAAAGTTAATGCCTAAATATCATCCTTCATTTACATAAACCGTGTCTTCTTCTTCGGGAGAAATTTTCAATAGAACAACATTTAAAAGAAATACTTTTCCCCAAGAGGAAAAGTAGGAGGCTTGCGGATAGATTCGTTACACAAGTTATTATAATTATTGTATGAAACATTTGTATAAAACACATGTTTTTCTGTTCTTTTGCTAATAATATATGTTATTTTGAATAATAGAATTTATCATGTAAGTAAA
This sequence comes from Trichonephila clavata, assembly GCA_019973975.1. Lineage (NCBI taxonomy): Eukaryota > Metazoa > Arthropoda > Arachnida > Araneae > Nephilidae > Trichonephila > Trichonephila clavata. The sequence goes on from BMAO01013000.1 coordinate 12,820, forward strand.
CTAAGTAATCACTCCATTTTTACACGATTTGATAAGAAAAGTCCCATAAATGGATATTAAAATTTTGGATTAAAAGGTATATATTTACAAATATTTGATTTTTGATTTTACATTAATGTGCTAAAAAAGTGTTTGATACCAAATTCTTAAATGTATTTGATTTAAATTTATCTGAAAAAATACGTTTTAACTGGGCCATTCTAAAAAGTATTCACGACCTTTTTAGCTTTATTTTCATCACAGAAGCAGGAATAGGTAAGATAAACCTAGCAAATGAAGAAACTAATGAAGGGAAAAAAATCTCCCAGATTGTCCTTTTCACAAAAATCACTTGTTTTTCTATTTATTCAGTGTTTATTACTTTCCTCATTCATTCTTTTCATTTTCTGCCACCTGTATGCTTGTAAAAATTTCCGGCTGCATTCGCAATATGTGTCAATGAATGGCATTCGTCTTTAGGAAAGATCTAGAAGTTACAAATATAAAATGTCGCAAACACACTGTTTATGTAACGTTCAGTGAGTGGAACATAGATCTTACGCAAAAGAAACAGATTTTCGTTTCTACTTTTCATTCTATCTTTTTGATGAAATTTTCAATTCTATTCAAAGAATATAAATTAACAAAGTGTAAGTATTTTAAAATTGTAAAATAAAAAGTTTGCTGTATATTTTTTAAGTTTTAATTCTTAGCTCAGAAGTTTTCGAGCCTTTGTAAGATTAAAAATAATCCCCCCCCCCATTTATGTACTTTTACGAAAGGGATAACGTTAAGAAAACTGTTTAAAAAGGGGAGGGCATGACTAAGGAAATTCATTTGGGGACGAAACTTTGTGTAATAGTAGTACTCCTTTAGGGTGCACAACCCTCAATGTAATAGTGCCAAATGCGCAGTTAATTCGGAGAAAATAGCCTTCGAAATTCATGCTTATCTTTTATACAATTAAGTTTTAATTAGCTTTAACGATGCAGTGGCGGAGGTGATATAGCGCACCAGTATTCCGCACGGTCGGTCAGGGTTCAACTCGCAAAATCGACTTGCTTTGTTTTATTTTCAATTAATTTAATTATTTTTATATATAAATAAATTTATTTCAAAATGGTTTATTAAATACTTTATATAAATATAAAATAATCAAATTAATAATAAATAAATTTATTTAGTTATAAAAATAATTAAATTAAGTGAAAAAAAGACAAATCAAGTCGATCACGCAACTCGAACCCTGACCGACCGCACTAAATTCAGGTGCGCTATCACCCATGCCACGCTGAAGCTAATTAAAGCTCAATTGTAAAAAAGCTAAGTATGAATTTCGAAGGCTATTTTCTCCGAATTAACTGTGCATTTGGCACTATTACATTGAGGGTTGTGCACCCTAAAAGAGTACTACTATTACACAAAGTCTCGTCCTCAAATGAATTTCCTTAGTCGTGCCCTCCCCTTGTAAGAGATATGCAAATACACATTACAATATAAGGCTGAACCAAGTCTTGTATTCAAGTATTGATTCCCTTTAATGTAGTGAAAGTGATTTACGTCAAATATATTGGAGCTTATTGTCTGCAGAGGGAGTAGGGTGCTTGCTCAGATGTCGATTTCGTCATCTTTCTGCGGTTCAAAAATAATTAATATAAGGGCAGTGGCGCACACACAAGGGGGAGGGGCCCGGGTCACGGACCCCGCCCCCTCCCAAAACCTTCGATTTTTCCCCCGATTGTTTATAATCTTATGCATATAGTACATAAAATTTAAGTATTTGTTTTAATAATTTGATTAATTAATGCTAAATATTCATTCAATAATTAATTTTTGTAATGTTTTTTGTTCCCTAAAATGGACAAAATCAAAAGAATGTGTTAGAGGGCGTATTGGTGCATGACACGAGAATAGTGGGCTTTCGTCCCTGCACCCCTTCTTGAAAAATTCCTGCGTGCGCTACTGTATAGGGGCCATACTTAGCGGACTTTTATGTCGGACGAAACAGACTTCTGGAAGAGTTTTTTTGTTAGCTAATAAGAAAATACAATTCGTAGAATAAGTTCGTTGCAATAACTTTTTTATGTTTCGAAAGAAAAAAAATAATAAAAATAATTCCAAATAAAAAAAATTTATGAATCTGTAGTATTTATTGATATAGTACAATAATAACTATTAACTTCTACAAATATATTTAGCAATAAAAGCAATTTTATATGATGAGTATTTTTAAGTATTACTATTTACATTTATTATTAATACTACTTTATAATTTTTTTGCTGTTTATATTTATGCATTATTTACTTTTGCAACCCTTCATTTATATTAACACTTCTATTCATTATCAGAAATAATTTTGTATACAGATTGTGGCAACATGTTAAAAATAGTTAGTAAAATACATTGCATTTTAAATAATGCGCACGATTTTTTTTTTTGCTTGTTAAAACAAATTATTTAGTGTCATTTCTCTACATTTTAAGGTAGAGAGGCAACAATTTAAAATGAATACAAAAATGAAATATTTTAATATTTACTAAATTTAAGGTATATTTTCCACGGATCTAGTATATTTCTTTCTTTTTTTTGTTTATATATCATTCTTTGAAATCCCTTCAATTAATGAATTACCATTCCTAATTCTTTTTTCAATTCCTACTATTAGCTCATTCTCTCTATATATTTATTTATATATATATTGTTCAAATTTTCAATCGTTAATAAAATACTTTCTGCTCATCCTATCAAGTTTAAATACATTTTTTAAAACTTGTAGTGGATGACATTTGATGTTAATACAGTTTTTTCAAATATTAATTCATTAATTACTGGTTAATTAATTAAATTAAATTAATTATCAGTTTTGACGCCAAATTAAATTCATCTCCATTGTTGTAACAATGTAACTGTTAAAACAATGACAAAAGTTGGTGTCGAAAACCGGTTTTTCAGCCAAACTAGCCATTATTACAATAATGTACACAAATCATGCTCTTTTTTCAATTCTTACTATTATTTCACCCTCTCGCTATATATATATATATATATATCTTTCAAATTCTCAATCGTTAATAAAATACTTTCTATTCATCCATTCAAAGTAGGAATTGACTTAAAAAGAATTTTTTTTTTGTATTACTTGTTATTTCTCTGTAGTCACAATACTACTTTTGTTTTAACACACGTGTTCGAAAATTTTCTGTAAAAACTAACCTTCGTATTTTAAACTATACTATACACTTGATTTTTCTTGTACATTATTACATTGAATGTATGAAGCTTCGCATAAAAATTGACAGAAAAGGTTTATTTTTAGATAATGAAAAAAAAAAATTTCCACTTATGCAAAATAATGGTAATTATTTAAAGGAAGCCACAAAATTTGTTCTGGTTGGCGTATCAAAAGAAGTTATGGGTTAAAATATACATATAAACAATAAAATTTGTCTAAAATACAAATACCCCTTTTAACCTTCTCCCCAGATTCGTACTATTTATCAGCCTGTCTCTTGTGAATTTCACCCACAGAAGATAACACAACGAAATTATGTAACAAATCCTTTATCGCGATGTTGCTTTGTTCTGACCTTTTCGTTTGGTTGTTTATTTAAATCGGGGTGTGTTGAGTCACGTAACATGAGTCCGGAAGCCATGCAACACGTCCAGATAAAACCCGAAATGTGTTGACCGTGAACTCGCCTCGACCGGTCATCCGGTCTGCTACTGCCGATCTAGTTTCGCCACTCCAACACTTCTGTTTTGCCTGTTTTAAAGGATATCCGTTATCCTTTTCGTAGAGTCTGACTCTAGGTGGTGAGCATCCATTAGATTTTCACCTCTTAATCTGTCAATTTTTTTTGGTCGAAAATGTTTTAAAAAAAAGCGGATTTTTTATTGCTTACAACTAAGCATAATGTTTAACAAAATGCGAAAATAGGAGAACTTTATTTTAATTTTCAATTTTAAAGGTTTTACGCTATTTTTTATTTTATAATTAATATAAAACACCAAAACCTCTAAATGTTTGCTTTTTATAAGTATACTTTGCACTCAATGAAGAATTTTTCATGTGTACCTTAGAACTTCTGTCATACAAAAAAAAATTTATGTTCGTACTTTTTTTTCAAACGTTTGAGGATTTTGTGTGTGTATGCATATATACAGTTTGAAGCATACCGTAATGCTAAGTCTTACATTACAATGGAGTCCGGCTGGGGGGGGCATGGTTGGTTTGTGTTTGGCCTTCTGCACCTAAGGATGTGGGTTGGACCCTGGTTGAAGTCGGTGGATTTTCGTGATGCAGAAAATCGACAGCGGTCATGTCGTATGATTATACGACATGTAAAAGATCCCTAGAGTGTCTGTTTGGCTTGGGTGCTCTTGGAAAAATTAAGTCCTGGTACAGGTTCGCATCGCCAGAGCTTAGGTACCTCCCTCTAGGGAAAAAACTGCGCGTCAAAATTACCTTCGGTGATTGGTATCCGCCTATAGGGTGCCGCACTAAAAAGAGATATCAGCTTCCGGGATTGTACTAGGTATGTAATGGTAAAACACAAATCCGCAGCCCATTAGAAATTTTAAAAAACATTGCAATGGGGATGGGGATAGTATCGGCTTTTTTGGATTATCTTTCCATTTTTATTTCTTCTCAAGCAACAAACTGCACATTACCTTGCCAATCCCTATCGAATATTTTTACGAATCTATATCCCTGCCTTCAATGAAAAATTCCCGCCTTTACCACAAAGAAAATCCCGGATGTGAAGTATTTCAGTATCTCTTAAAAACACTAGCACAAAAAACCTTATTATAAGAATTAAAAATATTTGTAAATCAAAGATAGAAAGAAGAAAATATCAGTGCCCGTACAGCCTATGGACAAACCGCTTGTGGCTAGCTTTCGGTTTCCCGTACGGTGTACGGAGAAGCCAGTTAAGGAGTTAAAGAAACCTATATAGGTGTGTTTATGATAAAATTTTATTTAATATCCTTATGTAGAAAGCAGATTTCAGAGTACTAATTCAATCATTGCCTTATTTTCAATTCTGCCAGGTACTAAAGTCATACAAAATATATCAATATCCCGTTTGTCTTATTTCTTAAATGTAATTAGGTTCTGTTAGTATATTTAGGGTGAAATTCTAGGATTTTAATGCCACTTTCATTCTGAAATTTGAAACTTTTGTGCCCCGAGTCAGTGACATCTTTAGAAAACGTAATAGTTCTCCATTTTGGCCTCCGCCCCATTGGCTTTTTGTTGTTATAATAGGTCTCATTCTGCTGGTCCTGTGCTTCAGAATCTAAGCTTCTTCTAATAAATACGATATTTAATTTGTTAATCTGTAGCATTATTGTTTTGATCTATTATAGCTACGATAAAAATTTATTAGTATGATAAGAAATAATTCTTTTGACTTTATTTGAATAAATTTCATCATTTGTATTAATTGTTATTAGCTTATTCTAAAGATACAATCCTTCGAAAACGTACCATCTAGTTTTGAAAGCAAAAATTAAAGGTGAAAATGTTATCTATTATACATGATGTGTCGCACAATTTCTTTAAGATTGTATTTTAAAATAATGTGTCACTTATTTGAAGAATACAATTATCAGTATAATATCATTCAGCGCATTTAACATTTTTCAATAACTTCACTTATCATTGGTATTAAATGCAACATGCAAAGATCAATAAAATATAAAAAGCAATTTACAAATTCATTCCCTTTTAAGACAGATCATTACAAATATCTTTATCAAAAACCTCTTTACACAAATGTTATAATAAATGCATTCTGATTTGTGTTATGGCTCTTTGAAGAAAATCAGTGATATTATTTATCTATTCTTATAAAATTTCTAACAAATCTTTAAGTTGTATTTTATTCTTTTGTTCTGAAAGAGCAAAGCGCGCGAATTGCTCAACCCACCAAATTGCTTCCACAGAGAGAGTTCTTTTTCCCCTCATTATATTTCTCGTTGCTTATGTTTGACCTTTTATGTTTGCCAATGGCTTTTCCGAAGACTTTCTCTTTTCCCCGGTGCTAATTCCCTCGAGGAAAAGTGGTGCTTTGTCGGGGCACTTAAAGAATGCCCTGGAGGCTCGTTAAATTTTCTCTGATGATTTCAAGCTCCACTGCTTCAACAAAGACATTCGAAGGAAGAATAAATAAAAAAAGAAAATTAGATTTTTAAATCTTAAATGGTTCCTTAATTACATCACAAAGATAAAAAAATTGCGAATTCGTTAATTATAATTACTTCTAAATACTGGGAATTTCACGCTATGGTAGCCTTGTTGTTGAGCAATGGTTCCGTATTAATGAGTTGTGGGCTTTAGTGTCGTACTTTCGAAGATAATCGTGTGGAGGGTTCTCACGCGCATTTTCCCTTAACAAATCTCTGGGGTTTCTTTATGACGTTGTTTAATATAAGAATTTCATTTTGGGAAGGAGCTGTGATTTATTCCAATATGCCTATTTTAGCAGAAGAGAATATACAGAGGGTTACTTGAAAATTGCGAAGTGTCACTGTACTTTAGAAAAGTGAATTGTGAGTGTTCTTAAATTGTTAATGCTTTTACTGCCGGAATGGAAAAATAAGGAGTCATGAAGAGATCAACAAGTGCACCATTTAAGCTGAACTGCGTGGATTTGATTTGATTTTAATTAAAGTGTCTCTTTTGAAGTAACACGAAGGCTCAGAGATTGCCACTTCCGATTGTTTATTTCCGTCGCACATCAAAGTTACGCTGTTGGCAATGAATCTCGTTATTTTGAACCTTGGTCAAGAGACGAGGACGACATCTGAGCTGGTACTTCAAACTCCCACACCTTTGCAAGGTGAGGATTTTGAACCTCGACAGATTTAATGTGCATCACGGCGGATGTGCAATAGCACCAAAACTCGAAGGTACTGTTCGACACTGCCAGCCACGCGAGTTCACAACCATTCCTACTCAGTTATCGTGGCCACCAATGTCGTCCCTGCATTGCGGGAGGGGGAGAATTGTATGGGGCCCAAAGCATCACTGAAGGCAAATACGAAAGATACGGCTTGGAGTCCAAAACTTAACTTTGCAAGGGGCCCTAATGTTCTCCATTACGCCACTGGCGGCCACGTTACATGATGGTCAACCGATTTCATTAGGGCTAAATCATCACTGTTCATGAAGTTCGTGAATGTGATTCCTTTACTATTGCGTGAGTGAGTGAATATTAACGTCCCACTGTTCAGCTACACGAGAGCTTTTGGCGACGGACCGCGTAATTTTGAGCCATGGTCAAGTGACGCGGACGACACCTGAGCCATGATCCGAAACCTTGACGACTTGGCTGCTGCGGCCACCCTTTGCTATTGCAACCACTTTAATAATCGAACTTAAGAATAAAATGCCAAAGAAATCTGAGATTTGAAATGGTCGATCCGTTTTCACAGAAGCATTTTAGACTTTTTTTTATATTAGCATTAATTTAGATTTTGTACAATATTTAATTGAAAAACTGTGATAATTATGAATATATATGTGAATTAATTTTTTTTATATTTTATATTGATTCCAAAAAGGAATGTTTTACGAGGGTGAGTCGGAAAGTAAGATTCCCTTGTCCACTGTGGTCAGGGTAGTATATGAAAGTTAGAAAATAGAATGAAACATTAAAGATGAGACTTAACTTTATTTTTCCACATAAGTACCAAGTATAATGAGACATTTGTGTCATACCGCTTGATAAGCTTCAAAAAATCCCCCAGGAAAAATTTAGGGCTTTGCATACCGAAAAAGCGTTTAGCGGCTTGATTGACTTCAGCGGTGCTTCCAAAGGGTCTTCCGGTGAGATTCTTCTTCAAAGCTGAGGCGAGATCAGGACTGTATGGCGGTTAGTGTAGGCACTCCCAACCAAGAGTTGCAATATGGTTTTGTATTGCCATCGCCGAGTGTGGTCTCACATTGTCATCCAACAACAGAACGCCAGATCTAAGAGGCCCAGGCCATTTTTCCCGAATCCATCTGCTTGATCGATGTCAACCTCAACCCTATGGTATATTGGTGTCTTGCGCATTCACCTGCTGTTTTGTCGTTCGCCCATAGCTCTTAAACGCTTCTTCCGTGTGCAAAGCCCTGAGTCTTTCCTGGAGGGCTTTTTGAAGCTTATCAAACGGTATGGCAAATATCTCAATGTACTAGCTACTTACGTGGGAAAAAAGTTATGTCTCATCTTTAATGTCTCCTTCTATGTTTTGACTTTCAGACACAACTCGGACCACAGTCAACAGGGGAAATTTATTTTCCGACTCACCCTCATATATTCACACACACAAAAAAAGAAATTAAGTTTATTTGCCAATTTTTGTTCTACTTCCATAACTAGTTAAAGATTTTATAAAATGAAACGTGGGTTCTTTCTTTATAATAGGTTCCTATTTCTGATTCGGCCTCATAAAAATTTTATGCCTTCCATTACAAAAAGTGGACACGGTAGCCAAGTGGTCAAGGTATCGGATCATGGCTGGCGTGTCATGAGTTCGAGCCCAGTACCACTGAAGACCCGTCGTGTAGGGGAGCGATGCACGTTAAATCCGTCAAGAGCTCAAACGTCCTCCCGTGGTGTGGTGTGGTTGTTAGAAGATAGGGTGTCAGCTCAGGTGTCGTCCACATCACTTGACCATGGTTCAAAATTACGCGGTCCGTCGCCAAAATCCCTTGTGAAGCTAAATAGTGCGACGTTAATATTCACTCCATTACAAAAAACAAAAAAAAATTTAATTCGTAGAAGTAACAGTATTTTCTAAAAGCATTTTCCTAACTTTTTTCTGTTTTTTTTTCGGATTGAATGCAAAAAGTGTATCCGGAAGGGAAATAAATAACGCAGGTTTTTTTAAAACCACATTTTTTACCGATTTTTTAAAACATTTTTAAGTATTTGAAACCCCCTGAAAACCCAAGAATGCGTGTTTGTCTGTGCATAATTAAAAAAGACACAAACATATTTTCAGAAATTGGTGAACAATTATAAGTCGAGTGAATATTTACGTCGCACTGTTCAGCTACACGAGGGCTTTTAGCGACGGACCTCGGTAATTTTGAACCATGGTCAAGTGACGAAGACGACACATGAGCTGGCATCCCTCTCCTAGCTACCACACCGCACCAACGGGAGGACGTTTGAGCTCTCGGCAGATTTAACGTGCATCGCTCCCCTACATGCCGGGTCTTTAGTGGTACTGGGTTCGAACTCGTGACATGCCAGCCCCGATCCGATACCTTGACCACTCGGCTACCGCAGCCGCCATTATAATTCGAGAGTAACCTTCGTTATATAACTTTTTTTCACTTCCGGTTGCCCTTTGTTGCATTTAAATTGACGCATTATTCTAGATTTGATAATAAAGAAAGAAGAATTCCGTAGGATTAACATTACGTTCACGATTTCAAAGACACGGAATTCTTAAGATATAAATTTCTTAATCAAACAAAGTACACAGTGAGAATTGCTCAACACGAAAATGAAGGGACTGAAATATTTTTTCGTGTTAAAGGATATTGCAGGGAAAAAAACATATATTTATCAAAAATAATTTTACTAGGATACATTTTACTTACATAAATATGTTTTTATGCATGTATTTATTAAAAATTAATGGAACAAAAACTTTCACAAGAACTTATCAAATTCAGTACAAAATTATGTTTTTTGAAAAACAAAACTTATTGAATTTTTGGAAAATAATCTGATATTTTTTCTTTACATTGTTTATTTAGCATCAAACTGCAAACAAAAATTATTCGATATCGAAATTTTTCCATGTTAAGCGATTTTTGTTTCGTGTTAAGGGGAAAAATTGCATGAAAATACTTAGTAGTTTGACTGCAATTTTAGTTCGTGTTAAACGATATTTCGTCTAAGCCAATGGCTTCTCCAACTTCCAATATTGAAATCATAACTTTCATCGCCCCCCTCACACAAAAACAATGTATTGAATTCAATAATAATTTACTTTGACGCTAAAAATACAATACGACTTCAACCTCTTAAGATCCCTTTGAAGATATAAACGTCTCGCTCAGCCAGTACGTTAATGGCCTCAGACGTATATATACGTCTTTTCGAAGTATAATTTTTTCTGTGCACTGCTCTCCCTAAAATTATTCCGAAGGCGTTCGAATTCAATGAAAGGACTTAGCCAATGTTTAAAACAGATTTACTTATTTCTGAGAATTTACTTACTTTTTCCTTTTCTACACCCCCCCTCCTCTTCCCCAATGCACCACATACGCTCTACTACGTGTTAAACGGTGGCACTGGGGAACGAATCGAGTAATTTTCAATCTGCATTTTAAGGGATTAATTATTAACCGTACAAATTATCAAGATAAGTGTGTTAAAATTTTTATATATAATTTTAAATATGACAAGCCCACATGGGGTCACTGGTATTTATTAAACTTGTTCTTAACTTAGTATTGTTAAATTAATTATGAAAAAAAAAACATTACGCTGTACTTATATATTTCATAAATGTATTATATCAGTGAAAATGTGTATTTTATTTTATATAATGTCAGAATGTATTTTTTGTTTGTATACTTTAAGTAAATCTATGGTTTTTTAAAATGGTCTTTTGTTTTCGACTCACCAATATGCTCGCACCCCCTCGCAGGTTTATCACGCTCCCCTGGAGGGTCGCGTCCCACAGTTTGAGAAACGCTGTCTTAAGGTACTGTGGTTGCGACTACTTTTTAAAAAAAAAATGAAGATATGGGGATTTTTTTTATTTTTTTTAGTTTTGTTTAGTACATTTTAAGAAAAATATGCCAAAATTAAGAGAAAAAGAAATTATTATTACTGAAATGGGGAAAAAACGGGTAAAAATTGACAAAAAATAACATAAACGTGGCCCATTCTGTACCGAAGGTTTATGAACAAATTTTCAATTTTGATGTTTTGCTATGTTATTTATTTTTGAAATGACCTTCAGAAAAAGTGATATTTTAATTTTTACAAAAACTAGAGCACTTTTTCTCAGTTATTATATAAAATTGCTTTAAAAAACTGAGATTATATTAACATAAGGGACTGTAAATTTTGTAATAAAACAGTGATTGATAAATCTGAAGGTTAAACCACTTCTACTGTTATACAGAACTTACACAAAAAATTTCAGTTAATTATTTTCAAAACTTTTTTAGCAATCACAGGCCCCGTTTGAGTATTTTTAAAAAAACACACATTCGAGTAAAACGCATTTTAAAGTCTGACATATTGCTTAAAGTAATGGTAGTTTTTGTTCTAGTGAATGGAAAATGATAAACTATGTATTTTTATAAAGCTAATAAGATGGCTTATAAAATAAAATCATAAAAAATGTCAATTTTTGGCAAAATTCACAATTTTAGGGTAGTCGAATACCTTAAGCGTTTTCAGATTAAAGGTGTTTCACTACATTTGTTATTGAACTGGATATAATTTCTGCTCTATTATCTTTCTCCGTGTAACTCTTTATCCAAGAAGACCGTAAAGACAACCACCAACGAGCTAGAAGTGATAACTCTATTTACAAACACTGTCCGAGAACCAAGCACTCTATTCTTATCAATATATCTTTCCTCCTCTCTCTTCTGTAACTTGAGATAAGAGAATTAAAAACCACACCTACACGGACAGGATTGAGAATATTTATCCTTTATGGTTCGATTTTTGACGCATCACGTAATCTGCTGTGGACGAAATCATTTTTATTATTCAACAGTTTATTTGTTGCCTTTAAAAGGACATTTAAGATTAAGAATTTATATAACAGTGTATAAATCAATTTCCGAGTACTTGTTGAGCTTTAATCAGATAGAAATTGATAGACATGTTTTTTGTGGATGATGATTTTAGGAATAATAAAATTTTAAAAAATTTTAACGTACCATTTTTTTTTTTTTTTTTTTTTTTTTTTTTTTTTTTTTTTTTTTTTTTTTACATTTTCATGCATTGTCATCCACTTTGAGCTGTAATCCAAAATTCAAGTCTCTAGCTCATCGGGAAGTTAGTTTAAAATTAATTACAAAATTCCACCCGGATAGACAGACAAGAAAGCGAGTTAATAAGAAAATATAGTAACCTGAGGGCCCCTCTTTGACCCCAGAGCCACGAAATTGAATACGTAGACTCAACTCGACACATGTTACCGACAGGTGGTCTTTTTTTGTGCAAATTCGTGTAAGTTCCGGAGTTACGGGGCCCCTGTCGAAATCGGACCCCGCCGCTTTCGGGCGCCCGGGTTCAAGACTAGAACTTTTTTCTCAGTTTCTTGCATTGTCATCCACTTCTGAGCTATGATCCAAATTTCAAGTCTCTAACTCATCGGGAAGTTACTTTAAAATCAATTACAAAATTCCACCCGAACAGATATACAAGCCTCTTCGGGGGCCCGGGTTCGAGACTATAACTTCTTTTTTTTATATTTTCATGCATTGTCATCCACTTCTGAGTTAAGATCCAAAATTCAAGTCTCTAGCTCATTGGGAAGTTAGTTTAAAATCAATTACAAACTCCTACCCGGACAGACAGACAAGAAAGCGAGTTAATAAAAAAATATGGTAACCTGGGGGCCCCTCTTTGACACCAGAACCACGAAATTGAATACGTAGACGCAACTCGACACGTGTTATCGACAGGTCGTCTTTTTTTGTGCAAATTCGTCTAAGTTCCGGAGTTACGGGGCCCCTGTCGAAATCGGACCCCGCCGCTTTCGGGCGCCCGAGTTCAAGACTAGAACTTTTTTCTCAGTTTCTTGCATTGTCATCCACTTCTGAGCTATGGTCTAAATTTAAGTCTCTAACTCATCGGGAAGTTACTTTAAAATCAATTACAAAATTCCCCCGAACAGATATACAAGCCTCTTCGGGGGCCCGGGTTCGAGACTATAACTTCTTTTTTTTTATATTTTCATGCATTGTCATCCACTTCTGAGTTAAGATCCAAAATTCAAGTCTCTAGCTCATTGGGAAGTTAGTTTAAAATCAATTACAAACTCCTACCCAGACAGACAGACAAGAAAGCGAGTTAATAAAAAAATGTGGTAACCCTCTTTGACACCAGAACCACGAAATTGAATACGTAGACACAACTCGACACGTGTTATCGACAGGTCGTCTTTTTTTGTGCAAATTCGTCTAAGTTCCGGGGCCCCTGTCGAAATCGGGCCCCGCCGCTTTCGGGCGCCCGGGTTCGAGACTAGAACTTCTTTTTTCTCAGTTTCTTGCATTGTCATCCACTTCTGAGCTATGATCTAAATTTCAAGTCTCTAACTCATCGGGAAGTTACTTTAAAATCAATTCCACCCGGACAAACAAGAAAGCGAGTTAATAAAAACATGGGAAAAAACGATAGACAATCTTACTACATGTACTAAACTCGATGAAAAAGAATTTAATACAAAAATTTCATCGTACAGTTTCCTCATTCTTTTGCATATTCTTTTTTTAATTGTAATGCCGTTTCTCTTATTTCCTTGTTTGTATTGTATCATATCAATCATATAGATTTGAATTCAAAACAAACCAGTCTTGCGTATTATTTTGGAAAAACAGTGCCTTTTGAATTTTGTGCCAAAGTTTTGATAAATCATTTCCTGAAGATTTTCTCTTTGATGTCATTCGAAATTAACAAATACGTATTTTTAAATTCTAAATCAGGATAATTTGAAAATGTTTTTCATTGAATATCTCGTGGATATAACGTTAAAAAAAATAAGCATAAGAAAATCTTTAAAAAAATGAAATTGATGTAATTTTTCCATACAATTCATTGGCATATTCGTTAAGAATAATTTGAGTTTCATAAATTTTTCTTCGAAATGATGAGTTTGGTGATATATTTATTAATTTTTTTTTTTTTTTGGAGGGGGAGGTTGAATATTGTTTGGGCGATGTATTCTTCTGCCAAATGTAGAATTCAAATGCGATAATCAAATGAATAATTTGGCTCCTGTTTCCATTTAGACGCACATTCCAATGGCGAAATGGTGGCCGCGGTAGCCAAGTGGTCAAGGCATCGGATCATGGCTAGACTGTCATGCGTTCGAGCCCACTACCACTGAAGACCCTCAGTGTAGGGGAGCGATGCACGTTAAATCTGTCGAGAGCTCAAACGTCCTCCCATTGGTGTGGTGTGGTAGTTAGGAGAGAGAGGTGCCAGCTCAGGTGTCGTGCTCGTCACTTGATCATGGTTCAAAATTACGCGGAACGTCTCCAAAAGCCCTCGAGTAGCTGAACATTGCGACGTTAAGTGTGAGTGACTCACACCCGATTGTGAAATGAATAACAAAATGGACAACATCGAATAATTTGATGCTAAAAAAAGACAATGCAAAGAAAAATATCAGATGGTTTACGAAAAACGCAATAAATGTTTTGTTTTTAAAAAACATTGATTTAATTTTTTTCATTAAGTTCTATTGAATGATATTGTTTCATTGATTTTTTGTTAAATGTATGCATATATTCATACCTATGTAAATAAAATGTACTCTAATAATCTTAAATTTGTTAAATATATAAGGGGTTTTTTTTTTGCAATATTTTTTAACTTAAAAATATTTCAGTCCCCTCAGTTTTACTGTATAATGGTGGCCGCGGTAGCCAAGTGGTCAAAGCATCGGATCATGGCTAGCGTGTCATGAGTTCGAGCCCAGTACCACTGAAAACCCACCGTGTAGGGAAGCGATGCACGTTAAATCTGTCGAGAGCTCAAGCGTCCTCCTGTTGGTGTGGTGTGGTAGATAGGAGAGGGGGTGCCAGCTCAGGTGTCGTCCGAGTCACTTGACCATGGTTCAAAATTACACGGTCCGTCGCCAAAAGCCCTCGTGTAGCTGAACAGTGCGACGTTAATATTCACTCATTCATTGTATTATGAAACAGTTGAAGGCCAAATTCGCTGAGTGTGGGTGTTTTATTAACATCGCTCTATAAAGCAACACAAGGTCTATTGGCGACGGACCTCGTAATTTTGAAACATGGTCAAGTGACGAGAACTGGCACCCCCTCTCCGAACGTCCACTCCCCGCCAAAGGGAGAACTTTAAACCTTGACAGATTTAACATGCATCGGCACCCTCTACCCGGCGGATCTTCAATGATTCTGGGTTAGAGCTCATAACACTTCAGTCATGAGTCCGTGACATTGGGCAGTAGTTCACCACGGCCTCCTAAACTCTATGGTAATATCCGTCAAATATATCCTCAAATTCATGGTGGTGGTTGTCGAATCGAGGGCTCAAACCTTAGTACCGTTGAAGACTTGCCGTAGGAAAAGACTGATGCACGTTTAATCTGACACGGCTCGAAAACCTCCGGTTGGTGTGATGGAGTAGGTGTCGTCCTCGTCACTTGATCACGGCTCAAAAATACGAGATCTGTCGCAAACTGGTGCCCACGATAGCCTGGGAAACAAGATCCAAGACTTCTGGCTGGCATGTCATGAGTCCGGGCCTAGTAACGCTGAAGCCCCACCAAGAAGAAGGGGTCGATGCATGTTAAATATATCGAGGTGCAAACGACCTTCCGTTGGTGTGTTGTGTAAGTTAGGATAGATGGGTGCCAGCACAAGTGTCGTCCTCGTCACTTACCCATGGCTCAAAATCACGTGGTTCGTTGACAATACCCCTATAGTGCGACGCTAATAAACACTCACTCATCAAGCAGTTTCACTTTTAGCATTATAAATTCTTAACTTAAGTCGACACAATACGATTCAATTGACAAATATCGGCCAAAAAAAAAAACAAATATAATTTTTCTAGCCTAAAGTATTCTTTATATAAATTTCTATAACCTCACAAAATTTGAAAGCTCTAAACTTAAGAAACGTAGAATTATGATAGCTTTTGCGTTCGTTTTTATTCACATCCCTATGGCAAATCTAAACTTTAAACTTACTTATCTCAGAGAAAGAGAAAATAACTAGTTTGTCTTCATTTAAAATGCTAAGGCTTTTTTTATTGGGTTTAATGCTTTGAATTTTTTTTTTTTACCTATTGTTAATAGTACATGTAACAAAAGTTGGTACGCATTTTTGAATCAAAATATTACTTATTTTTTAAAAAATAATTGAACTCAGACTTTATACATTTTTTAAGGAATTTTCAGTAAGCATTCATAAAAAGAAGTATTGTACAAATACCAATCATGTTATCGCAAAATCTATACCAACTTTTATTACACATAGTATTTTATGGGTGTACGTGAATTTTTGTAGGAGGAATAGCATTTTAAAATCATTTCAAAAATTTCAAGTTTTTTCCTTAAAAAATGAAATAGCTAGCTTTTTATGAAATTTTGACACGGCGGGTCTTCAGTGGTACTGGGATAGAACTCATGACATGCTAGGAGTGTATCGAGATAGCGCTATATGCACTCAGATAGCTTTCTTTAATACAATGCAAGCGCCATCTGTTGTCCAAAATATTATTTATTTTTGTGAATATATCTCATGATTATTTTTCAAACCTCAGTTTAATCTGCAACCAATTTAGTTAATGAAAAATAATTTATTGTATTATAAAATAAATATGATTTAAAAAGCCAAATATATTGGATTTTTTAAACTTTCATTAAAATATCTACACTCTCACTTCGCGTGAAGAAAAATTAAAGCATAAAATATTAGAAAAATAACCGAAAATTTTATTTAACATGTAAATTAATTTACCTAGATTTAAATTCTATTCTTTTTTCAAAAGAATTAAATAATAAGTAAACTTATCACATAGTTTTTTAAAAGTACCTTCTAAGAATAACTTTCTCAATTTAATATAATGTATATTATTAATATTATATTAATACAACACACATTTAAGCTATTTTTTTCAACACACACATTACAATATATTGAAATCAAATATAATCACCAGGATATCATATTTTAATTGCATATTTATGCCAATAGTTAAATGATTAAGCTGAGAGAGAGAGAGTAATCTTGTCGTAACAAATGCTATCAATATTTTACAAAATTATAATTCAAATTTAAAAAAATTATTTTCAGTCATGTTTAATTAAAACAGTATTTTAATGTAGAAATACATTGGAAAATAACATATTAAAAAAATTACGGGCAATATAAGTTTTTGTTTTATGCAAAATGAGCAGATTAAGTCTCTGTTATGTACATTCATTTCGGTCTCCATTTAAGAAAACAATAAGTGTAAAAAAGTTGAATACAGAAAATTAAAAAATAAATTAACTAATTAAAGTAACAAGAAAGATAATAAATCAATTAATAAAATAAAGCAAAAAATAACAAGAAAAAAAAGTAAAAATTATCCAAAATGTAAATAAAATGCAATAAGAATTTCAGCAAAAATCATTCCACTAATACAGCAGTACAAAAATAGTATAGGACAATATTCAATTATTTTAGTTTACATATTACATATCTGATGGCGCTAGCATTGTATTAAAAAAACCATCGGGGTGCATAGAGCGCTGTCTCGATCCACTCCTGACATGCTAGCTACGATCCGATGCCTAGACCACTCGGCTACCGCGGCCTCTCTACAAAGTGGAACTTCAATAACGTTAGTTTCGAAACTGTGAATGGACAACGCCGTGCACGAATACGTGATCCTGACCACTCGGATACCCCAGCCTCATGATCTTGACCGGTAGTCAAGTGACGAGGAAGACATCTGAGCTGGCACCCCTCATTTAAGCCTCGACATACTGAACGTTCACTGGCCCCCTCTGCACATTGGGTCTTCAGCTGTACTGACTCTAACTCATGACACGCCAGCCACGAGTCCGTTACCTTTACCACTAGGTTACCTCGACCTATGATCTTGGTCGAGTGAGTGAGTGAGTAAATATTAACGTAGCACTGTCTTAGCAACACGAGGGCTTTTGGAGACGGTCCACGTAATTTTGAACCATGGTCAAGTGACGCGGACGACACCTGAGCTGGCACCCCTCTCCTAACTACCACACCACACCAATGGGAGGACGTTTGAGCTTTCGACAGATTTAACGTGCATCGCTCACCTACACGGCGGATCTTTAGTGGTACCAGGATCGAACTCATGACACACTAGCCATGATTCGATGCCTAGATCACTCGGCCAGCGCGGCCGTTCCCAATTCCTAAGGGCCGAGACCTTATGAGGTCTCGGGGTGTTAAATTTCTCTAGAAGGCTGAAAATATAAACAATATTCAAATATATATATATATAACTCTTTGAAATTAAAATTAAATAATTCGAATCTTTTATACATTATTTATAAAGGAATAGGGCTTCAGAAAAGTGTAAAATGTTTAAAATATAACCATAATTTTAAAAATTAAAAGCATATGAAAATAAGAAATATTAATTAAGTTTTACGTTGCGCGTGTTATCTTCTAAAATAGTAGCTTTAATTACTATCAATAAGTTGATTCATAAAGTTAAATGTATCCTTATTACACTGTAGTATTTTTAAATAAATAGAGTAATAAATTATAATTTTTTTAAAATAAAAAAAAATTATATTTTCAAATTTTTTTCCCTGAGGGGATGAAAGGCTGAGTCGATCTTGCCTAGCCCGGGGATTTAACCCCGGACCTGTGACGCGGGTGTGAAATATGCTACCCACTCAATCACTGGGCTTCTTAATTTGAGTTAACGAAGTTAAGCTATATCTTACTATATAAAACAGTCAAAATACCTCTAAGAGTGAATCACATTTGAAATGCAGACTTTCCTGTTGTCCTCCATAAAAAAATCTGGACTCGATTTTAAGACCTCTGGCAAAAAAGCTAATTACTCTAGGTACTGGACACCGTCCTTCCTTCACATTAATTAAAACCAGGGGCCGCGGTAGCCAAGTGGTCTAGGCATCGGACCGTGGCTAGAGTATCATGAGTTCAATCCCAGAACCGCTGAAGACCCGCCGTGAAAGGGAGCGATGCACGTTAAATCTGTCAAAAGCTCAAACGTCCTCCCGTTGGTGTGGTGTGGTAGTTAGGAGAGGAGAGGTTCCAGCTCAGGCGTCGTTCGCGTCACTTGACCATGGTTCAAAATCACGCGGACCGTCTCCAAAAGCCCTCGTGTAGCTGAACAGTGGGACGTTAATATTCACTCACTCACTCATTAATTAAAACCAAACAAGCAAAAATCAATTTAAAAAAAAAACGAAATACATCCTGTAAACTGGCAATGCCAAAGAAGAGAAAATACTTTAAAAGATGTGGAAACCCGGCGAAATTCTCCTACCAGTATTATGCCTAATCACAAGATGCGAAGACGTCATCGGGTTGACAGAGGCCACCTTCTTCGTAACTATGTAATGGTCAAAACTTTTTCAAACTATGTCGGCCGCGTTGGCTTCGTGGGTGTTCGCGACACGGGCAGAAACACTCTCTGCGAGCGGTTTGGACGGTTGGACGAAGAAGTTATCAAACAGTTTGAAAGAAAAGCTTATCGAGAGTTGATCATAGATCATTCTCAACCAGGAGCTCCTCTTGCAAGAGGAGACATGCCAATTAGGAAAACAACATTGCAGATGGACGTAATATTTTCGAAAGACGGACCGAGGACGTGCCAAGAAATAACGTTCAAGTATTTGAAGGCTATCGTGTTTATGTTCGATGTAACTAAACTCGACACTCTTTTATATGCAATGTCATGTGTGCGAGAAATTAAGGAAGCCGGGGGTAAAGACGCACCTCCCTATATTTTTGTGGGAAACAAGGTGGATAAACGTGTTGATACAAATCGTAACCATATCTACCACCAATTCGGAAAACGTTGGGCTATTGAATCAGGGGCAGAGAGATACTTTGAATGTTCTGGAAAACGAGGTCTCGAGTGTTTTGACCTTCTTGAGTATATTTTAAAAAAATTTATTCATAACCCTTGTAAGGATTAGAACCAACGACTATAATTTTTCGGATTCTCTACATTGAACTATTTACCATTTCAAGTCAAGATGAATTTCCTATCCTTCGTAACTGTTCTGACGTTATACGCAGTTCCCCTTTTGAAAAGGGGCTCTGTAATTTGTGTTATTAATAACTTTCTTTTTTCTTGTAAAGAAATTTGTTTTTGAATGTTTTTCGAAAGAATAGAGGCTTTGCGTGTATTCGTTCCAGATTTTAATGTTGTGTAATGCCGCTAATATCTGATGTTAATAAAGTGAAATGCTAAATTTGTAGATGTATTTTTTTTCAATTCCTACTATTAGCTCTCTCTCTATATATCTTGTTCAAATTTTCAATCGTAAATAACATGCATTTTAAAGCACTCGATTTGGCTAAAATTTCATATACACGCATATTTTGGATGATAATACAGTAATTTAATTATAATTAATAAAAATTGAAACTATTTATTCAAAGAATTGCAAATACAGCGATGTTGGCATCACTTTTGGTGACTTGGCGACCATTTTGTCGACTTGTGTCAAAACTTAAAGAATTTTCCCACATTTTAAAGCGCTCATTTGAGCTGAAATTTTCTGTACATTATTGTTTTAGGTAACAATATGATAGTTTAATTATAATTAAAATTGACTGAAATCGGTTATTTAAAGAATTGGATGCACTCGCGTTAGCTTCATTTTTAGCGATTTGGATCAAAACTTTAAAAGATTTATTTCCTCGCGTTTCAAAACTGAACAGTTGAACTGAAATTTTATATACACGATTGCTTTAGATCACAATACGAATATTTTAATAATTAATAATTCCCACTTAATGCTGTGATTTTGTCATATGCATGTACATATTTATTAATTGCAACTATTGAATAAAGTAATTTTTTTTTTGTTGATCTAAGTAGGAGTTGACTAAATTTTTTTATATATTTGTTTCATAACTGAATGCTTTCTTTTTTAGAGTTGCAATTTCAATTCTCTAATTTTTGTTTCAATTTCTGAACATATTAAATCTTTATACAAATCCTGGTAGCGGAGCAATGTGGGTTGCTTTTGCTGCCTAAATGTACAAGAACTAGACGTAAAAAAAAAGACGTGTAGTTTTTGGAGTTCCCATACACTAGCATTCCATTCGGGAAATTAATGCTGTGGAATACCGGAAAAGAAATAACTTAATTTGGTACGAATGGCATTAAATGTAATGAACAAGTACATTTATACTCTATACTTATTAAATTGATCCGAACTTCGTTGTAAAAAGTAACGCTGAAAACAATCCATAGTTTTGAGTCCTCATCCAGTTAGACTTTCAAAATAGAATAATTGTATCTCATCAATTGCAGCTTGGCCTTATAGTTGTGGTATCGCCACATCAATCGATTGCTGAGGGTCGAGAACAATTTGAGGCCTTGGCAAACTAGGGCCTTTCTCGGCCTCAATAGCGACAAACCGAAAAAAGCGCCAAGCCAAAACGAGATGCCGGCAATGATGGCAAATGAATATAGCGGGAAATATATGTAAACCATAAATAGATTAAATTTATTATACTCCTCCAATTTTTTCACAATTGCATTCATACAAACCTCTCGACAATACATAAACCAATCAACAACTGTATTTTTATTCAATTTCAATTCATTCACAACATAATTATCCATACATCTTCCAAACTACATTTTAGTTATGCGCCAAATATCATACATACTTAACTTAATATTGGAAAATCACCAATTCTTTCTTATACTTCTACAAACATCATGCGCATTCACACCTTTTTTCGAAATCTCCATTCTCTCTCGTTCATATATAATCCCATTCATTCTTGACATTCATAGTTCGAAGCAATCAATCCTTCCTTCATACGCCATTCATTCACAATTCTTTCTTATCTTTAGCATTCAGCAAAGTAAAAAAATTCTAAGGTATACTCATACTTTCGGCCCGGTGCCCAACGACAAAATTGCAAATTCGAAATGTCCACCGAAAAAATACAAAAATTCCAGAAATAGTTAAGTTTGTCATATCTAGTGTATCGATGTAAGGTTACCAAGAGGGCGCAATTATCGCCAACGAAAACAATTCACGCCAAGGGTCCAACCCCGAACTATACGCCAAATGGCAAAACTGCATTATGTAGTGTCAGTGTTTGGGCCACAGCACCATCATTTAGGCACTTTCGGTTTGTACCTAGTTTTGTGCGATTGAGTCACGCTGATTTGTGTGTGGGGGGGGGGACCCCTTTGTATGAGTATTTGACAGCATACGATACGCGCAAGGTTGTCGTAAGACCTTTTGTGGCCCCTAAGCAAGGGTAGACCCCCACTTATGACCCTTGTAAGTAGGTAGTACATAGCATACGTTGTCAAATACTTGTATAAATAGTAACCTGAAACAAATGTGCATGGCTTACAATTGCACAAACCAGCTTGATCGATTGAAGGAGTAATGATGGTGTATGGGGGTAAGCCTAGGCCTATACATGGAATGACGGTCATCCCATAATGCAGTCTTTCTACTACTATTACTAGTTGACATAGTTCGAAATTCCTAGTTTTTCGGAGAATACATCCGGAAATAACATTTGACCGTAAAAATTATTCGAGTCGTAATCTCATGAAGGCTGAGTCGTGAACGAGGGGAGACCCCACCCCCCACCCACCGAGGCCCTGGTCTCAGATGGCCTGTCTTAAGATGCCCCTGGCTATACATTGTATATTTAAAATGGTCACAGGTGGGCTTTACTATTCCATACTGCCAAAAGGCCTCCAGAATCGGACGTCTCTGGTAATGGACGCATGTTCTCGACTAACAGTTCTTCTGTCGAGTCGGGGGGTTTCGAATCCTGGTGCCATTTATGACTCATCTTATAGAGGGGCTCAAGTATGTTAAATCTGCTAAAACTCGCACCCTTTCCATTGGTGAAGGTTGAAATTTTGGAGGTTCAGATGACAATTCGGATGTCTACGCCACTTGACCGTTCACGATAGAATTAATGTAGCTTCTGAATGGGAATTTAATAATGAATCAACTGAGTTTCGGCAAGCCAGTCCACACGTTCTAAGGCCTCGTGTACACTGAGGCATAGAATCGGAAAAGTATAGGCACTCGGATACCTCTCTGAGCGAGGCGGCTAAGATCTCTAATCGGATACGCATTTGCCACTGACTGCCTTAACCCCTCTGTCGGTCGCACCAGTGCAAAATGAAAGCACAGTTGCAGTTTTTTGCAGAACATGGTTTTTGAAGGTGGTTTATACCAGTGATTCTCAAAGTGGTCTATATGGAGTGATCTTGGAGGTTGTCATAGACCCCCAGGGGTCTGTGACAACCTCCAAGGGGTTTACATCAGCCAAACATTAATTTGGGGGTCCATGAGGTGTAGCGGGAGTCTATGATAGTGGCTCTTATTAAACTAGATCGTGACTTTAATTTTAAAAGAATTTTTATAATTAATTGTATGAACCAAATTTTACTTATATTTAACAGATTTATTTACTAAATTTATAAGAGATTAATTTGCATTTTCAAGGTGACGGCATAAATTTTATTAAAACAAGAACCATTTCAGCTTTTTTTCCTGAGTTAAACTAAAAAAGTATAATACTAGAGATCCCGAATTTTTTTTCTTTCTAAATTTGGCACAGACAATCCGTCAGAACGTTTTAAACTACGTTCAACATTTAAATGCCTTTTATTCAGATTTTGAAACCAGGTATGAGAATGCTTTGGCTATACGGCAATACCACAGTAAGCAATGAATTCATATGATCATATTGAAAAAAAATGTCACATTAAAATAGGAACTGATCGTAATAAGCAGTAATGAAGATCTTAAAGTTTAGAAACGAATGCCAGCAATTTTGGCTTTGAAAAGTCAAACCCGTTATTTGTCCCGACTTATGGAATATCGTGAGGAAGTTTTCCATTTTTAGTATGAAGAAGTTTGTGTGGAGGAGTTTCAATGCGGTTGCCAATCTCCAAAACGAACAAACAAAATAATAATAAAGAAAAAATAACTCGACAATACTAACAGGAGATTTAATTTTAAACCAAACAAGATGATATCAAATGTTAAAAACTTGATATTGTAGTGATAGAGATTCATCCCTCCCATTAAAATAATTTGTCTGTCGTTTCGTTAGTTAATTTAACATTTTTTATTAATTAACTTTTAATTTAATTAATTAACATGTGCTTTTTAAATTTTAAACACTATACTTCATTAGAGTTAGAAGTTTAATTCTTTTAAAGTAGGAGGAGTAGTACCAGCTGTCAAAAAGACATTTAAGTTGATAAATTTGCAAAAATTCAATGTTAATTAAGCAGGGTCTACCTTAAACAGGAAAATATGGCAAGGGGTCTATGGAGACTAAAAAGTTTGGGAACCTCTGATTTATATGCTTATGTCACACCAATCAATATAAATTTGGAATAAAGTGCTGTGGAGTTCTAAAAAAACTGTTATTTTGGAAGTCGTGTGTTTTTTCTATAGTAAAAAAATATGTTCTAGAAAAATATTTTTAATCCCATAATCTAGATCCTAAAAAGGTGAGTATTAAGGAACGTCTCCCAGTACAAACTAGAATGGAGGATATGGCAATTTGAAATTGCGTGAATTTTTCACACTTTGTGACCGACCGAAGTCGCAAAAAGTTGCGACCGACAAGGGTTAATGCGAATGAGCTTTAAGTTCTTGTTGGGTGAGGTAAACTTTTTGGGATACTTGGGTCTGACTCTTAACATGATATAAAAGTACGAGGTCAGTCATTAATGGCTCTCTTGTAGTTCTAGGAATGTTAAATTGAAGAGCGTGTCGAATTAGACCATAAGTGTCTAATCTATGACCACTTGTGGGCCGCATTGCGAAAATAATTTTTATTTCTGGGCCACACATACAATATTTTTTTTAACAAATTGAAATAAAAATTAACTCTCTGTAGTTTTATTAAAATAAATTAACTTATTTTTATTATAATGCTTTTTAATTTGAATTAGACATGAATAGGTACACAATTATTTTAAATTTATAAAAGTTTCGTTTCATTTAGTTTGGATTTCATAAAGATGGAAAAAAATCAAGTTAATGAGATGAATGAATTTGCGTTTGGGTTGAACACAAGCAAATCGATATCGGATTCAATAGACGAAGTTGGAATTCTTAATGCATTTTCAAGATGTTTGTCAGTGATCTTTGTCCTATTTTTGTTTTTTATATGCTTCATTCTTGGAAAATAACTGTTCACAAATATAAATACTGCCAAAAGCTGAAGACATTAATAAAGCGTGAGTGTGAAAATGAGGATATTTATCGCGCGGTGTAGGTAATCTTAATAAAACTCCAGTATAGAAACATTCCCAAATTTTTCTTTCAATTGAATGTCACCTTGCAGTTCAATGCATTCCATTTGAAGGTAGAAGATATATAGAGAAGTACTCTTCGTTTTTTCGAAAATCTTCTTTCAAACTCAACAGTTAAATCGAAAATTAATGCTGCATATTTTGCATATTTTGTGCATACATTTATTTTTTTAAATAAAAATGTGTAAATTGAAATATTTTCATAATTTGTGTTTGGGCCGCACTTTAGACAAGCATGAATTAGACTATTGCACACTTAAACTCAAATGGCATCACTTAACCATGTTTAACAAGGAAAGGGTACGACTAAGGAAATTCATTTGGGGACGAGACTTTGTGTAATAATAGTACTCCTGTAAGGTGTTCAACCCTCAATGTCTGAGCGCCGAATGGCCAGTTAATTCGAAGAAAATATCCTTCGAAATTCATGCTGATCTTTTATGCAATTAAATTTTAAATTATCTCCAACGACGCAGCAGAATAGGTGTAACACATCTTTCTATGCGGGCGGATAGGATTCGAGAGCACGATCGACTTGATGTTTTTCTCCGATTCATTTAATTAATTTTACAGTTAAATAAATTTATTCAAAAAAGGTTTATTAAATATTAAATAATATTTTATATAAAAATTAGTTACTTATAGTTTTATGATATGAAATACGACATATAAATAAAATACTGTACATAATATTACAATAATATATATAATTATAATTATTTATCATATTAATTTATAGTTAACATGATAAAAATAATATATCTTGCATTACATATTAATTTAAATGTTTTGCAATTATAAAAAATATTAAATAAGTCTTTTAATTAGATAAATTGAAAAAATAATTAAATGAATTGAAAAATTAAAACAAAAAACCGATCGCGCGATTCGAACCGAAGCCGACCACGTGGTAAACCATGCCACTGCGTCATTGTAGATATTTAAAACTTAATTGTATAAAAGCTAAGCATGAATTTTAAAAGCTAGTTTCTCCAAACTGACTGGCAATTTCGGCGCTAATACTTTGAGGGTCGAACATCCTAAAGAAGTACTACTATTACACAAAAACTCGTCCCCCAATGAATTTCCTTAGTTGTGCTCTCCCCTTGAAAGATTTTGAGAAGTTTCTCGCAAATACGAGCTTTCGTAAGCGATATTAATTTAAACAACCAAATTAAATTTAGAATTCCTCATCTTTATTTACGGATCAGTTTGATATGGATTAACGCATCGTTTCTTAAACTGTGGGGCGCGTCCCCCTGGGGGGCATGATAACTCTACGAGGTGGGTGCGAGCATATTGAAAAGTCGTAAACAAAAAATTATTTTAAGAACAACATTAATTTATTGAAAGAAAACAAATAAAATACATTCTAACATAATAAAAAATTTAAAAAAACAGTTAAACGATATTATATTTATAAATGTATCAGCACTACTTGTACACAATGTATTTTATAATTAATTTAACAATACTAAGTTAAGAACAAGTTTAATAATTACCAGTGACCTCATGGGCTTATCATATATAAAATTGTATATAAAAATTAACACTTATTTTGATAATTTGTACGGTTTATAATTAATCTCTCAACTGCCGATTATAAGTTACGCGATTCGTTCCCCAATGCAAAACCTCTTTTTTTGTCTGCCTGCTCGAAGGTCTACTACCTTCTCACAAAAATAGTAACCACCCTCGCAGGTTCGGGGAATATCACCAAACTCTCGAAAAAATCTACCGTCAACAGTAGCTAGACACTACAAAACCAATCCATTGTTGTGTACTTTTGATTCATTTCTGACCAAATTTCTTTAAGAAAACTTTCTTATTACGTCATTTGTTCCCTTGTTGTTCAAAGAACTTCAGTGCATGTATCAAAGTATGAAAATTGGGCTACTAGGAAAAATTTCCCTCATTTTCTTAGTGGGTCAAAAAATGCAAGGTTTGTGTGTTGTGTAGTTTTAATGTGAATTTGTACAATTTTACTTCGTGTTAACGTAGCATGGGGGGGGGGGGTTAGAAATTATGGTGAGACATTATATTTTAGGTTTCTTAGAACATCTTTTTTTGAAAGCTTTTCTAAACTATTGCGTTGTGTCACCAATAGCCTTAGCGTTACGCCAGACTGAGTGTGTGTTTATTAACCACTTAAATGCCAGTTAAAAATTATGCGATTTTTCGCTCCACCGATTTCCACATTGGCACGCTTATGCGGTATATTGTGAGGGGGAGGGGCAAAAAAAGCACAGACATGCAAATTTTTCTTTCTAATAAGTAAATCCTTCACAAACACTGGTAAGGTAGTGTTATTGCATTCCAAAATTTTTGGAACAGTTTTACTATTAGAAGTGCCAAGGAAACGATTGTATTTTGGAAGAACGTATGTATAAATCGGAGCACAAGACGTACGGGTTGAGTGAGACTGATATATACGCTGGTGGCAGTGAAGCCATTAAGGTATCCGACTGGTTGCGACAACTTTTTTAAAAAAAAAATGGCGATATGGGGATTTTTTTGTTGTTGTTTTTAGATTTTTTTAGTACATTTTATCAAAAATGTGCTAAAATTAAGAAGAGAAAAAGAAATTATTATTACTAAAATGGGTAAAAATTGACAGAAAATAACGTAAATGCGGCACATTCTGTACCAAAAGTTTATGAACAAATTTTCAATTTTTCAATTCTGATGTGTTGCTATGTTATTCATTTTCTAAATGAACTTTAGGATTAGAGATATTTTTATTTTTGCAAAAGCTAGAGCCCTTTATCTTGGTTGTTATATGAAATTGCTTAAAAAAACAGTGATTATATTCACATAAGGAACTGTAAAATTTTTAATAAAACGGTGATTAATAAATCTGAAGATTAAAACACTTCTACTATTATACAGAACATTCACAAAAAAATTCAGTTAATTATTTTCAAATCTTTTTGAGCAATCGCTGGCCCCGTTTGAGCATTTTTTTAAAAATACGCACACACATTTCGAGTAAAACGCGTTTTAAAGTATGACATCTTGCTTAAAGTAATGGCATCTGTTCTTACTAAAACACATATAGTTTTTGTTCTAGTGAACGGAAAATAATAAAATAAGTATTTTTTATAAAGCTAATAAGATGGTCTATAACATATAATCAGAAAAAAAAATTTGGCACAGTTCACAATTTTAGGGTTGTCGGATACCTTAAGAAAATTTAATAAAAATAATTCTTTTGAAAAACAAAGCATTTATTTATTGAGTTTTCGGCGAATAATCTGATACATTTCTTTGCATTGTCTTTTTTAGCTTCAAACTGTCAACAAAGTGTTCGATTTCGTCCATTTTGTAATACATTTCATTGTCGATAAAGTGGAGTTAGCAGTACTAAAATCTTTACAGATTTCCGTTTTCGTCTTCTGTCTTTGATCAACAGCCCCATAAGAAGCTCCATCTTCCTTTTAAGCGTGACATCAGTTTGCTTTTCCCCTGAGATTTTTGCCATTGTGCTAGTAAAAAAATTCTTCTAAAACAGAAGAAAAAAAAACACCAACTGAACTTTCTGATTTTTACTCACACTGTGATGCACTCGTTGCCGAATTTCAAAGCCGATAAGAGAGGAGATCTTTTTGTGTGGCATTTGTACGGGTGGAGAGTGAAAGTAGCTTAAATAAGCAAAATTGACTCCTGTCACAGGCTATTCCGAAGGTATTTCATAGCCAAGTTAGCTTCCTTTATACGGAATGTGTGAAACCACCTTACGTATTTTCACTCTCACGGAACACACTCACTTTCCGTATTTTGTTCCTTCCCAAATAAAAAATCTTTCATATTAAGCGATTTTTATTTCGTGTAAAGAGAAAAAATGCATGAAGATACAAAGTAGTTTGTCGGGCCCGCTGTATTATTTCGCGTAAACTGATATTTCATCTTTGTGGTTTCGCGTTATGCGTACTTCACTGTAGTAGAATCACAAAAAAACAAAATCCTGTTTACTACAAAAACATATTTTTATAAAACATAACATTATCTGAAGAACGACAAATTACGAGTCTTCTCTGCATTTCATGTAAATATTTTTCGCTCGCAAAACATCGTAATTTACAAATTTCGTAACAAATAAAAATAAAAATTCTGCCAACACGAAACAATTCTGATATTACAGTATCGACAGCGTAAAGGAACACATTTTTGCTCAAAAATGAATATTTTTCCCTTTCTGGCAAAAAAAAAAAAAAAAAAGAGTGAAAAGGGAAGAAAGACAATGGAACACATAAGAATATATACACAATTTGACTGTCCTTCATTTTATCCATTATATTTGTGTGAAGCATATAATTTTTTTTCTCGTCTTTTCATGCATGAAAGAGTTACGATGAAGAGAAAGAACATTTAGAGACTGAAAATTAACCGAAATATTTTGTTATGCTCTGTCTCTTAAATCTTTTTTTATTGCATCCTACTCTGTTATCGAACAATTTTTTTCATTATGTTTTGTCGAAATAACGCTTATTTGTCTCGGTAATGTGTACTTGAAAAACTGGTGATCATTCTCAAGGCGGAGTTTAATTTTACCACTTTTTAGGATAGTTGTTTATTTCTACTGTATGTTTAAAAGGTACTTTGGCAGAGTTTTTTTTATATTTCTGATAAATTTTAGAAATAATACAAGCATTTAAAGTTATTCAATGTGTATAGATAGATACAGTGGCTTAAATTATCTTGAATTCAAAGAAAAATATAGCGCTTGTAGTTTATATTAGCGGTTTTTAAAACTTTCGAATGCCACATTTTTCAAATTTTCCATGTAACCTTTTAGAGTCTATGAAAGAGGGAAAGCCTTTTCTAGGGGCCTTTGCGGACCCCTAGAAAAGAGCTGAAGACCCTTGGGGGTCCACGGACCACAGTTTAAGAACCACTGGTTTATATTTTCTTTAGAGTGCACATTTTTTAAATGAAAACTAACGGTCGACCAACCCTCATTGAATAAATTACACAACTGTTCATGCACATTGCTCAAATTGTAAAACTGTAAATTACGTACATTATGTTGTTCTACTTATTTGTTCTTTTTTTCGCAAATTTCGTTCTTTGCTTTCCTCCTCAGTTAAATTCATCACTGACTCTGCATCGTCGTCACTCCATTGATAAAGTCCTCAGATTTTGATAAACCTACTGCACTTGCGGCTTTCTGGAAAGTTGAATATTTAATTCCGTTGATAAGTCTTCGTATAAGACAACGCCTTTCTTCTCAAGCAACAATTCCGGTCTAGGCAATCGTTACGATATTTTGTGGCGAAAGCTTGCAATAATCTACTACCTCAAGCGTATTGGCGACATTATATGAAACGAAGCACATGGTTGCCAATTCAACTCGTACGGCGTATGCAAAATCGGGGTTGCCAATTTGGCAAACCCGCTTCTATCTTGAACGTTGGCATTGTGGAGTAATAAATTTATTACAACATCACAAAAAACTTTATTTATCTAAAGAATGTACTATATTTGCACTTAAAATTATATCTATTCGTTAAAAAATAAGGTAATATAAATTTTGGGTTTTTTAGCACAATACTATATACACGCAATGTAAAGATGAGATGATATTCATTTTGTGATTTGTAGTCGCGGCGTTTAAAAATTGGGAAATAGTTAAATTTATTTTGGTAATTTTAACATCAGAGGAGAAAACTGAACATCTTTTATGCTTATGTGCTTGGCAACCAAGAGAGATTACTATTCTTTTCTAAATTTAAATAGAAAGAAAATATAATGGTATAAATATAATGAAATGATCAAGTGAAGAGGAATATACGTTTTCTTTTTAGAAATTGCATCAATTTTTCAGAGAAAAGTATTCCGCAGCTCAGTAAGGCACGTGTAAGCCGTTATGATGTTCTTTTACTTGAAATCGCCAATAAATGTGTTAAAAATTAAGGTCTAATTCTTTAAATGAGTTATAAATAAATCTGTCAAAGTAGACGCTTTAATTCTTTGAAATTAAATTAAATGAGAGCAGCATTTTCGGAATCGTGTATATTCTTAATTATGATTTAGATATAATAGATAAATAACATTCGAATTTTAGGTAATTACTATAGCTACATGGCCCGGCGTTGCACGGGCTTCCACGTTTAAAATTTTCCTTTCCCTTCACAACATCAGCACTTCCAATATTCTTTTCCGAAATTACTTCAACCTCTTTATTTCTTTCCCCTAATTATTAAGTATATACATATATACTAATTAATCTCTACGAAATATCACATCATAAAATTCTTAAAGTGCTTACGAAGTGACGTTACAGAAATACTGTTCTTCAAACAGATAAAAATATTAAGTTCGAATATCCATCTCTTGTTTTATCATCTCTTATTACTGAATTGATTTAAAGGCAAAAAAGTGTATTCTAACGGGAAAAAAAACTTAATAAAGATTTTCCTGCAGTTGCATTTTTCTTCCAATATCTGAAAATATTTCTCAAAGATCTGAAAATCTCACAAATGAATCCTTTTTTAAACGAATATGTTCAAATATCGGACTGATAATGTTATTTCGGAAAAGTTTTCATTATCTTTTTTCTCTTTAGAATGCAGTTTGTTATCTTTAAATCAATGTAGGATTTTAAGTTTAAGAAAGAAAGTAGAAATTCACAATCGGGTTTTTCTCATGGAAGAAAAGAAAATAATTCCAGCGCACCAAAAGCATCCCACGGGATTTACAGAAGTAATTGAAACAAATAAAATAAAAGACAAATAACAAAGCAAATGTTACGAAAAAAACCAACGAAGTTACAAAATCAAACAATTAAGTTTCAAAACCAAAACTTAAAAACAATGAAAACAAAGCAATAAAAACAAGAAAATTGAAGTTGAAGTTGTAATCAAGGCATTGAAAAAGAATTACAAAATCAAACCAATGAAGTTACAAAATAAGGTGAATGTAGCTTTACTTGAAAAAGTGAAAAAAAAGCTGGAAAGCCAGTTGCTTTGCTCATTTTTTATGTGATAAATGCACTGTTTTTACATGAAATTTCTCCGTAAATTACAGTTAAAATAAATAAATAATAGTGTCTCTTAACTTCTATGGTAACTTCCAAAAATTGGAACAATGCATCAAAATCAACTCATTGAAATGTAAATAAAACTTTCCGCATTAAGAGAAGTGAAATTTGAAAAAAAGTGAGAGAGAAATGGAGAATTCTGATATCAGCTTGGGAATCCTCCCACCTGTCTTAAAAACGAACTGAATTGAACGAGAAAAAGAAGTAGCAGATGTTTAGTTTGAACATTTTCGAAAGATCACATGAAACATTGATTAAACAAATAATATCTCGATCTCTTTATTTCCCCGATACTAAATGTTTTTTTTTTAAAAAGAGCACAAGCAATTTTTTTAATTTTTCAGTGATAAAATATTATTTTCTCCATTCTATCGTATTGGATGTCTTTATCATATGCACTAGGGGCCATTCAAATTGCTACACTAAGAATGCGACATGTTACAGACGGGAAATTTAAATGACAGGAAGAAAATGTCGTGATCAGTGGCGTAGCTACCAATGGGCTAGGCGGTACCGTGCACCGGGGCCCTCTAGCTCAGGGGGCCCCCTCGGACCCTGACCACTAAGCAAGCCGAATTTGTGATAATTTCTCCCAAATTTGGGATAAATTTAAAAGGTTAAAAAAAACATAATTGTAATAATGTTGAAAGTTTTTTGAATTAGTTGGGAATTCCCCTAAACTCTTTTCGTTGTTTGTTCAATGTTGCGAACTTTACTTATTAAAAAGTTTGTAATTTTTCAATTTTTTTTATTTTTTTTTATGAGCTGTTACTTGAAAATAAACTTAAGGATCCATGAAAAATCTTATAGCACTTATTATTAGATCTTAAAAAAACTACAAAGAAGCAATTTCTTCCTAGTTACATTCTATTTTTAGAGCAATATGATTCGTAATAAGCTAGTTTTCCTGTTTCAATATTTCGAAATCTTCTTGTATCTCCAATATACTGATGTAATTTTGTCCCCTCTCTTCTGCTCTTTTTCAGAGGTGTTTTTTTTAAAAATAATTTCATAATATTGTATTGTGTTTTCTTGTTCATGCATATTTTTTGTATTATATCATTCTTTTTTTTTTTGTTTTTGTTTCATTTGACCATTTTGTAGCTCTCAGCCCTCTGAAGGATGAGTTCGATCCTCCAGAATAAATAATAGCTACGGATTCCCCAATGATGTTTCTGCTTTCTTTTAACGTCAGGAAGTACTCGAGCACATACGAATTGTATTGGATAAATTATAAAACTAAAATTATGAATTAAGAGAAAAAAAGAGAGAAAAACCTGGTGATGCGAAGCGCAAATGCCAGGAAAGAAGATAGTAAATAAAATTTGTAGCTTTGTATACTTAAAATATTCATATATTTTTACTTAATAAAATCCGACCAAAATAGGGGCATTTTTTTGTTGCACCAGGGTCTTTTTGGATACGTAGCTACGCCACTGGCTGTGATACGCAAATGATTAGCTTTTCAGCGACGGCATGTCTACATGGCACAAAGAGCTAAGAAATAACCACAAACACAAACAATCAATAGACAATTTATCGATTTAGAGGTTAACTCTAGGTATAAGGGAAAGATCAATTACTTACCCAACACTAAATACTCAAAATATAATTATCTGTAAGTACCAAGAGGTTTGCGGACTCTCCCGAGGCTGTGTTTCCAATTATATTGATGAGGCTCCACTCTGGAACAGACAAATCGAATCCATCGTACAGTGCACGCTTGTCAGACAACATCATGATAATAATTACTTTAGTTTTAAGTAAATGCCTGTGTATCTACTCAAGAAACCGCTTACTAGTTGTTTGAATTGTGACGTATAGTGAGCCCTTAAAATTACTTGGTAGCGAGAGAAAACAGATTCACCTATAGTAGCACCAAGGGTCTTTTATTTATAAATTGATTTTTAAAAGAATTAAATTCAAGATTAATTATTCGAATCGTCCCAGCCTTTCGCTGGAGAAAAGTTCAAATCCGGAACAATGTTTGTAGATCTTTAAACGATTGTCTCCCGGGTGCGTCTGTCCCCGCAACCCCTTCCGCTGTTATCACCCTCTCGAGTGATTACACCGCAGACTCCGTCTTTAAGAGGCCATCGCAGCTCTTATCTCTTGGTCCTTGGAAGTGATGTTGCCCCCGCAACCTCTATCGCGTGTCTTCGAAGAAGAAGAAAACTCTCATCTGAAGATGATGCAGAAGATTGAAGAAGATCGTCAACTTTCGAGCCGACTCTGTAAGCCCCCTGGGTGAGCATTTTTCACGTCCCAAATCACCTCTGATTGGTGAGTGTAGCAGATCTGCACACTGCACTCCTCGTCTGGTCCTAATTCCATTGGTTTTTTGAGACAATAGGTCAGCGCGACTGAGATAAAGTCCGTCGCCGTACCTAGAGCAACATATGGGGGATCTATCAATCGACCTATCATTTTGACTATGAGGATACCCTCTAGGGTATGTCCTTATCACAACAGGCCAACATTCTTTTCCATTTAAATATTCCCTGTCCACATATACGAAGTAACTAAATATTAGAAACTGTTCACAGGAGTGTCCTTTCTATAGATCGTTAAGACTAAAATCGTCTGGGTGTCGGAGAAGGAAAAGGTGTGTCAACATCAAAGACGTTTTCAGAATCGATTCACATCTGTTTTGCCCCAAGCATGAAGGAAGAATACAATGTTTCTTTTGGAAGATTATAATGTCCCATCTGGGCATTCTGCCCACCTCCGTACATGAAACTTGACAAGTATTGTCGTGAAGTGTTCGTCTAACGAGCCGACGCTACAAAATCAATGAAAGGTTCCACTAGTCGTAAAAATATCAACTAACCTTTATCTTACCAGCTCAAAATCCTCCCTTTATGTTCCCCAAAACTAATCTATATTTCGCAATTTCCACACAAAAACACAAGCTTTCAATGAATCTTCAAAGAAAACAATTAGTAGTTAGCTTAGAGTGAAAATGCCGCAATTTTACCTTAATTGTGGAAAATAATCACTTATTTTTCTCTGTAACATTGTACACCTTCGTTTTTTTTTTTGCTGCAAGGTCTCTGATTCTCTTGAGCAGTAGTAGTTGAGTACGACAGGACTTTGATTGTTGTTCGTATCACTCCATAGCTGTCTCTAGCGCAGAAAAGCGGCAGCATTTGATGGACCCTTGCTACTTTCGTTGTTGTTGTCCTCGTTTTCATCCATTTCATCGTGGACAGGGTCGGATTCTTCTTGCGCGGAAGTCACAATCTCGTCATCATTTAACATTTAAAATACACAGTCTTCAGCATCGCATGCCATCCAGGTTTCTGCATCAACTAAACTCAACAAAAGAGCACTTGGAAACAAACTGACCTAATATTCAGCGCAGATATTTTCTAAATCACACAACCGAAATTCCCCAAAATTCCTCACCTTGTGTTTTCCCGTCATTTTTGGCCACACACGAAGCAACTGTTGAGCATTGCATTGTTCGAAAACGTAACTGGACTTTGGTCCGGATATTTGACACTCCGGATAATAAACGTTCGGATATACGACGTTCTACTGTAAGTTATAATAAATAGTGTAGACTTTTTTCTTATTTCACCATAGCTTCGCTACTGGGTGGACCAGAACACCTTGAAAAAATTAGAAGTCGCCCGTACCCTGGTGAAGTTTACCCACCACTGCTCTAAGTCCTACCGGTGGTATTTACGAGAGAAGGTTTCCAGCGCCGTCCCGTGGCTGTGATTTAAAATTCCGAAGCCCGTCAACAATAGTCCTCGTGTTGCTTCAAAGTGTGACGTAAATTGTAGAATCAAATTTATAAAACATATTTGTAATCTTTGAACTTGATTGGACTATACAGCAATAACGATTAATTAGTTTTATCGTATATTAAATATGAATAATGTAATGGAAGTGACTCGAAAAAACCTTCATCGTCTTAGCACCGAAACACTTAGCTTATTTCTTAAAAATAAATGAGCTTAATATTTGCTCTGTAAAAAAAGTTACGAGCTTCTTACCATTTCTCGTCATTCCGAAAAAAAATAAAGCCTCCAGCTAAAGCAAAAGTCAATTTTTACTCAAGCTCATTAACCAAAGTGAAAATGAACGAAAGATACTCTAAAATTTAAAAAAAAGGGTTCTGCTGTAATTAATTACCCTCAAACATATCATTATTTGTCGTGTCAAACATGCAGGATGTGTCTGTTCCCTTGAGAAATCGATGTGCTTAACACTTTTTTCAACCCCCATTAACATCCTTCGCCGACTCTGCTTCCATTTTACTCTCGTTTTCTTTTCGGACGTTAGTGCAGAAGTATCATTTCCTTAGCTCTCATTAAAAGGTTGTTTTTTTTCCCAGTGCTTCGATTACCATTAGCGTTGACTGATCATAACTCATAGCGTTACTCAGGCTTGAAATCAAAAGAGACAGGAGGAGGCTCATTAAAGTGCTCGAACAATGATTCCTAAATGATTTTTTCGGGTCTTCAAAAAAAAAAAAAAATACTTTTGTAACTAAATTATAACTCTTAACCACACCGCAACCAAGAATGTTTCCTGTCTCCCCCCCCTCCTTAAAAATATTTCTTTTTCTTTTTATGCATATATTAACTATATGCATACAGGAAATGTTGCTTAATTACAGTAAAATATGTTTAAAATACAAAACGCTTAAGACGAAATATTGGTTAACACGAAATAATACAATGATTCCGATAAACTCTGTGTATTTTCATACATTTTTTTCTCTTAGCACGAAAAGAATTTTTCCCCCTGGAAATGAACAAAGTACGAAAAACCCCAGCCGGGTTGGACTGTCCTATTATATTATACAAATAATTCATTGCAGTAGATAATAATAATGTATGTACAGCCCCAGTTATGTCAGACAAAGACATTTTACAATTTGTTCAAGCTCAAAATAAATACTTTTTTTTAATAAAAAAATTTTTTTATGCACCATGTTTTTATAACCATTTTCATGCATTGTCATCCACTTCTGAGCTATAGTCAAAATTTCAAGCTCATCAGGAAGTCAGTTTAAACTCAATTACAAAATCCCACCCGGACAAACATACAAGAAAGCGAGTTAATAAAAATATGGTAACAACCTGGGGGTCCTCTTTCACCCCCAAAGACACAAAATTGTATACGTCGACGCAACTCGACCCATGCTATCGACAGGGGGTCTTTATTCGCACAAATTCGTGTAAGTTCCGGAAGTAAGGGGCCCCGGTAGAAATTGGGGCCCAGGTTTGAGACGAGAACTCTTTTTTCTCATTTCCATGTATTGTCATTCCTTTCTGAGCTATGGTCCAAATTTCAAGTCTCTAGCTCATCGGGAAGTTAGTTTAAAATCAAACAAAATTCCACCCGGACAGACATACAAGCTTCTTCGGGGTCTCGGGTTCGAGACTAGAACTTCTTTTTTTACATTTTCATGCATTGCCATTTACTTCTGAGTGATTATCCAAATTTCAAGTCTCTAGCTCATCGGGAAGTTAGTTTAAAATCAAACAAAACTCCACCCGGACAGACATACGAGCCTCTTCGGGGTCCTGGGTTCGAGACTAGAACTACTTTTTTATTATATACATTTTCATGCATTGTCGTTCACTTTTGAGCTATGGTCCAAATTTCAAGCCTCTAGCTCATCGGGAAGTTAGCTTAAAATCAATTACAAAATCCCACTCCGACAGACAAGAAAGCGAGTTAATAAAAACATGGTAAAATACTCCTGATGCAGATTCCAACGATGAAAATGAAATGAATAATGTTCCCACATCATTCGAAATGAGGATCATCATCAGTATGCGCAGTTATTTAGACGCACATTACAATGGTGAAATGAATAACAAAATGGACGACGTCGAATTAAAGCTCCCGTGGTATAATGGTAAATAATAGGACACTTAATTTGGAATATTTTTTCAGATATAAAATTACTCTGACATATATATTATATTTTAACTTTGCTGCCCCATAGAGCAGGGATCGGCTACCTTGTAGCTGTGGTGTGCCAACCCAATCAACTTATTTGATTCAGAGTGCCGCGCAGTAAGAAATATTTGAAACAATTCGATCCCGTGGAAATCAATGCATGCAGAATTAGGAATTAGAAATCCAGAATACAAATTCAGAGTTTTTTCTATAGATTAATTAAATGCATATTGAAAAATATTTATTAACATCAAACAAACAACTATTAGCAAAATAAACAAATATTCCTATTCCTTCAACATAAACAAAAAATTATGAAATTTTAAACCTATTCATTAATTTAAGAAATAAACAACATAAAATAATAAAAGTATTCCCTTCAATGCAATAAAATACAACATCTTACAATAATGATGATGAAGTTCGATGAATGAAGTCAGAACGGCCAATATGGCATCACTGGCGAAACGAAGAGCAGCACATGCGTAGCAGTAGGTGCTAACCATCTGCCCCCACCGTTGTTCAGCTGAGACTCATTTGTGTTCCGTGTAAGACTTGTTTTACAAAGTGCCTCTTTTGTACGGTGGTTCTTAACTAAGAACAGGAAAATGAACGAACAAAAAATCAATTTAAAGTTTTTTTTTAAGCTTGGCAAGACACCAAAAGAAGCTTTTGCGAAGGTGGTACGTGCTAATGAAGATCAAGCACTGTCCGTGAAGTGTGTGTACGAGTGGTTCGCCCATTTTCGAAAAGTAGGGAAAGTGTTTCTGACAACCCTCGTGGTGGAAGATTGGCGACCCCCGTCAGTGACGAAAGCATTGAGAAAGTGGGAAATTAATCACTAAAGATCGCCAATTAACTGTGCGCATGATAGTTGATGACTGTAGATTAACCGTGAATCCGTGTGACAAATCGTTACCCAGAATTTAGGGATGAGAAAAACGTGTTATCGATATTGATAGTAT
>BMAO01013001.1:0-16036 GCA_019973975.1 Trichonephila clavata
CTTCAAACTGAGGCGCTCGTTAATAAAACGGTTGGCCCGACAGTCTTTCGAGGTGTTAATTAGGTTGCAGTGATCCACCGTAATACAAATTACTTCGGGGTCTTTTCCATCCTCCGGAATCGTGGCAATGGACAATTCGATTGGTACAGGCTTGCCTCCATGATGAAATACATTAGCATGGGCGAAGAAGGCTAGTTGAGACATGTTGCTTTGAGAGAACTCTGAGAGAGAATGTCTCTGTCTGCTGATGTCTCACCTTTTATACTCTTTAGGGTCACGTGAATCGATTCCTATTGGCTGATACTCTCCAACATTGAAACCCTATCCATATCATGAGGCATCTATATATATTGGATTACTGATCCAACATTGAAACACTATCCATATCATGAGATACATATTGACTGATTCTATCCAACATTGAAACACTATCAATATCATGAGATACCTATTGACTGGTTCTATCCAACATTGAAACACTATCTATATCATGAGATACCTATTGACTGATTCTATCCAACAGGACCATGCAAAAGCTACACGTGCCATCAGGCACCTTTCGATTGATTCTATCCATCCTTGGTAGAAATCTTGTGGCCTCTTTTTAACACAAGTTTTAAAAGAGAAGCCCTCCAACGTTGGCACCTTCCTTAACCCAAAAAAAGGGGGACCGAGTCGACTCTTGTGTCGACTCGGTCCCCCTTTTTCTGGGCCCATGGGCATTTTTACAGTTCAATATTTACAGTTTGATATTTACAGTTCGATATTTTAATTTTTCTCACTTACTCTACCAGATCAGCCATCTGTCTGTTGCATTCGGCGTGCAGCTTTTTAAAGTTTTGCAGGTATCTGGCAAAACGGTATGATTTACCATAGTGCACTCGGAAATGTCAGAATATTCATGCACCTCATCGTGCAGGTGATCTGGTAGAGCACGATCATTCAAGTCCTGAAACTTTGGCAAAGTTTCCAAATTTATTGTAAAGATCCCCAGCTGCTCAAAAATTTTACGCTGGTCCGACCCATTGACAACGATGAGTCCCTGATTTCCTTGCGCCAGGTGGCAAAATTTACCCCTGACGCAAAAAGGACAGGTATTCCAGTGGCACAGATCCAGGGATGTGGCTCTTCAAACTGAGGCGCTCGTTAATAAAAACGGTTGGCCCGACAGTCTTTCGAGGTGGTAATTAGGTTGCAGTGATCCACCGTAATACAAATTACTTCTGGGTCCTTTCCATCCTCCGGAATCGTGGCAATGGACAATTCGATTGGTACAGGCTTGCCTCCATGATGAAATACATTAGCATGGGCGAAGAAGGCTAGTTGAGACATGTTGCTTTGAGAGAACTCTGAGAGAGAATGTCTCTGTCTGCTGATGTCTCGCCTTTTATACTCTTTAGAGTCACGTGAATTGATCCTTATTGGCTGATACTCTCCAATCTATTGGCTGATACTCTCCAACATTGAAACACTATCCATATCATGAGGCATCTATATTGGATTACTGATCCAACATTGAAACACTATCCATATCATGAGATATCTATTGGGTGATTCTATCCAACAGGACCATGCAAAAACTACACTCGCCATCAGGCACCTTTCGATTGATTCTATCCATCCTTGGTAGAAATCTTGTGGCCTCTTTTTAGTACAAGTTTTTAAAAGAGATGCTCTCCAACGTTGGCACCTTCCTTAATCCAAAAAAAGGGGGGCCGAGTCGACACAAAAGTCGACTCGGTCCCCCTTTTTTTGGGCTCCATGAGCAAATTTTTTTTACTCTACCAAAGCTGAAACTTTGGAGCTCCATTCCGCCTGCAGCTTGTTGAACTGCTGCAGGTATTTTGCAAATTGAAACGATTTCAGCATGGTGCAATGAGACACGTCCCCTTCTTCGTGGAGGTCATCATGCATGGGGTTGGGAAAGGTTCCATCACAAAGGGTGTTGAATTTGGGCAACATCTCCAGAGCCATGGTGGAGAGTCCCAACTCTTTGAATGTTTTTTGCTGCTTTGGGCTTTTGACTACGATGAGGCCTTTTCTACCTTGGGACAGCTGGTCAAACATGCCCCTCACGCAATATCGCAACCATTGCGCCGGCACACTCTTGGGCAGCGGGCGCACCAGACGAAGACGGGCGTTTTTGCAGGCATTGGAACGCATGTCTTTGGGCGTGGAGGTCAGGTCCTCGTGGTTCACCGTAATGCAGAGCACTTCGGGATCACTGCCATCCCTGGGAATGGTGGCAATCGATAGCTCGATGGGCACTGGTTTGCCCAGGTGGTGCAACACGCTGGCATGGGCAAAATAGGCGGGTTGATTCGACATGTTGCTGAGAGAGAATAATTCTGCTGGCTAGAGGCTGGCGTTATATATGCTCGAGGAGCGTGACGTCAACTGGCATTCCATGTGCCAAGGCCTTTTGATGCGAGCGCTCCACGTGTTTTTCCAAAGCCGTTTCCAAGGTTGGGGCATCAGCAGACGCCAAGGGAGGTGTTTATCTCGATGCATTTCCCAATCATCCAACCACGTTAATAATGTCACGTACACATCCACCAAACGCGTGCTTTCCGAGGATGACGCGACAGCAGAGTTGGAGTTTATACCAGGCACGATGGAACAATTGATACAAAGCTTGCTCAATTCCATCGATGAAGAAGACTCTTGAAGCTTGATACCATCATAAAAAAAAAACAAAAAAATTTTTTTTTTTTGCTTGGTGCCTTTATAAGCGAGCACACGTCTCAACGACTTTACATCAGCTGCTCATTGCATCTCAAACGCATCTCCTTGCTGCTCCAGTTCTTGTTCCAGTCATGGCCAGCCGACCCAATTGCGACTACCTCGTTTCCATTGAGTGGATGCGCTATCAAAGACAATGGGTGCCTCTGTTATGGAACATGCACCATCATGACCCGAGAAGATTGGTTGGCGTGTCTCCCCGCTCAACACATGACGAGTATTGCTTACCGTGTCCACGGGGAACGTGATTTTGAAATGGACACATTCGGAGAGAGCCAAGTTTTTCATTATCCCCCTTTTAATCCTGAAAAAGATGCGTTTGCCATCGTGATTAATGAGCAAACCGAGGCCTTTTTACCGCATATCGTAAAACATTTTATTGATTTGCGCAAACATCATCAGGGGCAATACAAACAAACCAAAGACGTGTATCATTACAATGCTCAATTATGCATCAAAATTTTAGTCAATTCCCTCTATGGCGTCATGGCCAATAAAGATTCATGCTTGGCCTACCTACCCATTGCCATGACGATTGTCACGTTGGCCCGCTATCAATTACTAGGCTCTTATCATTACTTGAAACGTTTAAATTATCTCATTTGTTATGCAGACACGGACAGTTTGATGGTGCAACATTGGCCCAACAATGATTGTCATGCCGTCAATGCCTACTTAAATTTGAAACATGTGGAGCTCAAATTTGAGCAACGGATGAAGCGGTTACTCGTCTTGTCCCGAAAACGGTACATTTACGAGACGCAAAAGGGAACGACTGTGACCAAAGGCTTTCAAAAACGCATCAATGAACTCATTGAATTTATATCGCAATTGGTGTTGGAAAACGTGTGGCACTTTATGTTTTCCACACCTCTCGAGAAGGAATCGTTTGCGTGGAGGGAAGACCATTTGTCCTTGTCCAGTCGTGGATGGATTTTATGGGTCTACATTACTCAAGAGGCCCATTACAAATGTAGAGATGCTAAAAAATATTCATTTACCGCAAGACGAAGCATTTGAGTGATTACAAATCAAAAAGTTGCTTGGCTGTGCACGTGCTCCAGAAATACCCCGAAAAAGCGAATGATTTTATTGAATACACCTATAGTCGAGCAGATGTGGCTCAACGAGAGGCGAGTAAATGGGTGATGGATGCTCAAGAATGCCAGTGGGTAAACTATGAACAATTATTTATGAGCCAAAAGAAAATGTTTTGCATGTTAATGAATATGGCTTTTTGGAAATTGCCCGAAGTACCTCTGGACATGTGTGATAAGGTGCTGAATACGCAACGATGGAAACAATTTGTACAAGCCGAATTGTTGTTTTGGCACAAGACACGAGCCCAAGGGGAACCTCGAAAAATATTAATGTTGGTGGAAAAGGAGTAAAATATACATTTAGTTTGAATGATCATGTAAAAAGAAGACGGGGAAGAAATGTCCGTCAACCACCCAGCAAGAAACAAAAAGTTGCACATGCTCCAGAAAATTAAATTAAATTAAATTTAAAAAAAAAAATTTTTTTTTCATTATAGTTTTAAATACTTGATGTTGGACTAGTTTGAGATTCATGCTTTGAAAAAGATTCCAACACCCAAACCAAAGCTCAACAGACTCAATACCATCTGTACGTAAAAGAGGAGCTGTTTATCTTTCAAGAGTTCTGCACCTTTCTTTGAAGCTTGTTCAGAATAAATTGCGTAGGTGATATACCCAAAGCTCATCAAACTCATCAAAATAACTACCAAGAGAGCTGTGATCAAAATTGTTTTGAGATTCATATTTGTGTTTCTTTATTAAGCCATCACGTACAAGATTCCCAGC
The DNA here is from genome assembly GCA_019973975.1 of Trichonephila clavata. Lineage (NCBI taxonomy): Eukaryota > Metazoa > Arthropoda > Arachnida > Araneae > Nephilidae > Trichonephila > Trichonephila clavata. Next base: position 4,569 of record BMAO01013001.1, read on the forward strand.
AACACCATACCAATCAAATTTCCAACGGTAGGTCCTACAAAGAGTATTCGATTACTGATCCAAAACTTTTGAGCTTCCACCCCCTTCGTTTTTATCGCCTGCGTAGTACTATCTATCTCGTACAACGTAGCGTTACTCATCTGATACATGACATAACTTTGTATCACAACCGATACAACCAACATCACCAAAACGGCTCCAATGATTATGGTTTTGATTCCAAATTTCATGATTCTTGTTTCTTATTTTTTGAAAGCAAGTAGTATGGCAGTCCACGCTCTGATTCATACGACCGGAGTTGTTTTAGACCGACAGTATATTCCTTTGGAATTGGGCTATGTGGATGTGACGGGTTATGAAATTTTCTTTCAAGTGACGAGTCCTTACTCGTATTCCGAGGCCATTAAATTATTCCCTTATGCTCGACCGGATGCCATCATGACGACTTTAAATGGAACGCCTCTGGCCAATATTTTGCATTTTTTACAAGTTCGTTACCAACAACTACAAGCACAGTTTCCTCACACGGATATTGTGTTTGGTTGCAAAGGAGATAGTTATCAAATGGATATTTTGAGTCAAACCAAGCTCCCTCATTTGATTAATGTGGAACTTTGTGGTGTACCGTCCCTAAGACGGCTGGCTCTCATGTATCCTCACATTGTGGCTGATCCATGTCCGTGGCATGTGAAACCCTCTAAATGTGCTCGTTTTGCTATCCGTTTATTGGCACTCTACATGTTTCAACAACAGGGCATTTTGCCGTTCGGCCATGTGTAATTTCTCTGTCAAATGCATCACATCGGTGGCGACAAAAGAAGTGTTCTCTTCAAGAGGACTGGATGTGGTTTGCCACAAGCCATCCAATTGAGACACGGCCAACAAACGTTGAAAGACATTAACCAGTTTGGGAGGTGGAGACAGCGTAATAGAAGCTTCTGGGATTGAACCATCTATAACAGTAATGTTTTGTAAAAAATTATCCAATTTCTCGTTTTTATGCTTTAAACATGAGGGATATTGTCCATTTAAAAATTGATCCAGAGCCTTTAGCACAAGTCGTTCCACGGCTTGAGACAAAGCATGGTTGGGTCTGGAGTGTACAAAGGCTTCTAAAAGTGTATCCGATTGAAAATGAACGGCATTGACATATTCAGAAGCTGGAACTAAATACATGGATAAGGGATCCACGTTTTCTCCACGAGCTTTACATGTTACATCATACAATCGAACCGTCCGTTTCACATCTATTGAAGATGGATGGGGCAAAGGAGCCAATTCTTTGGGAAGAGGACGTCGTTTCAGAATCCATTGCCGAGCCAATTCCCCCCAAAAACGAGGGGAATGGTATTGAAAGGGCCTCGTTTATCAGGATTAGAAAGGATCAAATTTAAAGTGGTGGTGTCATTTTCCATGTCCAACGTTTGAATATCCTTTTGACGAGCAAAACATGCCAACAATTGATTGAAAAGAGTGGTCACAACTCTTGAACGAAAAGCGGGTACAGGCACATTTTTTTGATCTTGAAGAAACGTTTGATCCAAGTAATCCATCAAGACATCCAAATCACCCTGAATTTGATATCGAAACAGGGTGAGGCCACCATACCGTATCATATCTTTCCATTGAATACCATCGGCTTCCAAACGACAAATGAGCTGATACAAGCAAGGAGGAGGATCTAAAATGCATGGACGGGTGTGTCCAAACAAAAGCTGCTCAAACCATTCGGTCAAGAAGGAACTGGACATCTTGATTCCAACGAAGTAAATTCCAATGAAACGGCTGAGGTTGAGCTGTATAATACATAATCAAATTGCGTGCCATAAGACAATGAAGAGCATACATGGACATGAAAAGTAAAATGTATACGACAAACATTTTTGTAAATCTTACTATTCTAAAAAAAAAAAAAATTTAAATTTTTTTTTTTAGCCTTCTGTTTCAAGTATCAGACAAGAGCTGAGCTTGCTTAGAGTATTTTTCAGTATGGGCATCACCAACTTTTGCATGCTAATAAATAAACTGCATGAACCCAACGAAGAACCGCCTTCTGTACCGCAACCTTTTGATTCAATTTTGTATGATGTTCAATCCCTGTTGCACGTTGCCCTCAATACGGCCTTGGAGACAGATGAACCCAAATTATTTCGGGAAATGTGCCATGTCGTCTGGTGTAAACTGGTTCATAACCTGAATATATTTTTATCTCATGCTTCTGTGGAGCGCCTCACTCTCATTTTATCTTTTGACGGAGAAAATCTTTGACGGTTCCTATGAAATGGCAGACTCAACGGGAACGCAGGACCAAGAAGGAAGGAGAACAACGTAATGTGTCTCTCCAAGGAATATCCAAATATCGGTCCGTTTTATTTGGAACCAATATCATTGCTCTCAAGGTTCAACATTATCTTGTGGAACGTTTGAAACGGTATCATTTTAAAAATGTTCAACACATTAATGTTATTGTGAGTGGATGCAACGTACCAGGAGAAGGTGAACATAAATTGTTTCACATCGCCGAAGCTTTGCATCCTGATCAATGCCGACATCCTCTTGTGGTGAGTGAAGACCAAGATGTGTTTGTGTTGAGCCTCATGCGCTTGGATCGATACGACAGCATTCAAATTTACCGTTATGGAAAATATTATCCCGTGACGCGTTTAGTGCGAGAATGGCTGCCTTATCCCGTGATGCATTTGGAAATTTGTTCCTTTTTGTTTGGAAATGATTTTATTCCCGCGTTGGTGAGCATTACTCCCATCAATTACCCCACCATTAACCAATGTTTAATGTTGGAAGACGAGAGCAAAGAAGAGCATATTCCCATGAGCCATCCCGTTTCCATCCTGGCTCGTTTTATTCAACAAGTGAGTCAATGTTTACGCTACAAATCTCCGTCTCATTTGGATGCTTCTCTCGTGGAAGGATTTTGGATCACCTTTTTATGGCTTCGAGATTATTACACTCTCTCCTCCTTTCCCCAAAAGTATTTAGAAAATTCAGTGTATGATCAATTTGATCGTAATATGCTTCTCACGGCCTTATGCACCCCTCGTTATTCGTGGAATTGTTATCAAAGAGCAGAGACCACCTATCGGAACATGACTCGAGAGCCTGTAACTCCTGAACAAGCCGAACGAGCCGTGTTTATGCACGAGGACATGGTGAACCTGTTAAAGGTTTACTGGACAACTCCAACCGATAAGGCTTGCGTTGTATTAAAGTTGACAAAACGGTCATGAGGGTCCAACTCATCACAAGACCAAGGATCCATACCCACTGGGATTGAAACAATTGAAAGGGAAAGATGCGAAACGGTCCAAAAATAACTTGTTTGGCTTTCTGAAAATCTAGTCTCCGATCGAGTTGAATAAGGGCTAAAACTGGTTCAGGAGCCAATACCACTTGAGAATCGTGATTAAACACAATCAAAGAGTGCTCCCAATCCACATTTTGTAAAGATTGTGCTGGAAAGCGCTCCGCATAAGGATACTTTTGATAAACTGGTAAGGACATGACATGAGAGAGTAACTGAGCGGTAACAATCATGTTTTTGGGGTAGGGTAAGACGAGGCGGGAATGAAAAAAGGTATCATTGTAAGGTATCCATGGATAACTGTATAATATTGTTTCCAGACTCATCACTTTGTTTTCAAAAATCAAGTGATGGATCATGGATGGACATTATAGTGTATAAAGGATTGACAGAGCAATAATGCTCCATATATTCTTTTTTCTTTGGCATCTACCCACTTGTGAATAAAGTCTTGCCAACATGGAATACTCTCAACTAATCCACAATACTTTAAACGTTCCCGTCTTGAAAAAAGCAATTGATGATATGGCTACTGAATCTGGTATGTTAAATCTTGTTAATCCAGACTGGGAAAAGAAATTGGATGATTATCCAGTGCATCAAATGCACGTGGAGAAGCAAGTTTCCTTTTCCAAAGGTCATGCTTGTCATGTGGATAAAGCCTATGTCAAAAATATTGCTAATCCTTTCAATTCCTACAAAGTCATGGTGATGGCTCTCATGTCGTGTGATAGGACCAAATCTCAAGATTCCGAAGGATTTCAGGGAGATTTAAACTTTATCGTCAAGGAATGCCCACCTTTAACATTGATTGGACATGCCATGCGAGAAACTTCACAACAAAAGTTGCACGATGCAGCTCGGTTATTTAAGGAAACTTGTAGCCCACTTTTGTGCAACACATGCAGAACTGCTCACCAAAAATATCATATGCCTTGCGACGTGCATCGAAACTGGTGCGTCATGACTACACGCGTATTTGATGGAGAAAACTTGACCAATGCATTCAAAAAACAACTGGAACCGATTTTGGAAAGCATTGGAACATTTTTAGCCATTTGTCAAGTGCAAATTTACAGTCGCACGACTTTTGGAGAGGACAAGTACAAAATTGGGGGAAAGATTAAAAACATTATAATTTTTCAGGAATCTGCTATTCAACCCCATATGGAAATGATGTTTATGCAAAACGAATCATTGCCTGCTGCAATTGAGTTTAACCAAGAAACAAATGAAGAAACTCAAAATGTGTATTGATTTTCTTGAACAAAGAATTCATAATAAAAGTTACAAACAATGTTTAATTATATATAGAAGAAAAAAAAAAATTTTTTTTTTAAGCCTGTATGATTTAAAAGGAAGCACACATTTATTACGATTTATATTTGCAAGTCTATTTGCTGGAGTGTGGGTCTTGTGCAAAAGTCAAGAGAGAGACCTGCTGTTGCACGTACGGTTTCTGGGTGAATTTGAATCATTTCCATATTATTTTCTCGAGATACCAGCAAGGATCCTCCTTCTCCCAAAGAATAATAAAATCCCGAGTTGTTGGGTCGAGCTATAAACCATTCCATGCTCACTTTTTGACCTTGCCGTTGATAACGTGTCCACTGAATACATTGTAACCATTTGTAAGGTTCCAGGATATCGTGCACTCTTAACGTGTTGACTGATTTTAAAGGAGTATTTGGCATTGGAGGTGCATTCACCCCCGTAAACAAAGCATACAAGTCCATTACGTATGATACGGCCACACGTTCGCATACTAAGAGTGTATATTCTATACGTTGCTGGTCGCTGACCAACACCAAAGTAATCACTTTGGGCGTACAGTTGGGACAACCATGAGTCACTCGTGGGAATTGCCCGTCTATCATGTGGGGTTCGACAAACATGTTGAAACGCTGACTCGGTCTCAACAAACGTTTCCTTTCTTGGTTCACGAGTGGTTATTAAATCGTCAACATGCAGTGGTTTTGGTGGCAGGTGGCCCTGGATCTGGAAAAACTTTTACCGTTACGAGTTGTCTCGATCGTATATCGGTTCCACAATTACGTATGGCTCCCACCGCTCGAGTGGCGCAACGTATTGGAGGGCAAACAATTCATTCGGCTCTAAAACTAGGGTGGAAACCTGGTTCAGTCTTGCATACATTAGAAAAGGAATTGCAACACGAAACGGACGAGGCTGCGTGTTTGGAAAAAAGTGCAAAATTGTTGGAAACATTTGATTGTCTGCAGCAACCCGATATTATCGTGGTGGATGAAATTGGAATGGTGAGTTTTTGGTTGGCACATTGGATCATACAATATTTTTTTCGCCGCCCGAAACCCATTTTGTTTGTCGCTATGGGAGATCCCAACCAATTGCGACCGGTAAAAACCAATAATAACGTATTTAGCGTATCTCTCGATATACCCATTAAACGCATTAATTTAAAGGAAAGTAAACGGTTTTCTCCCGAATATGAATCCATTATTCAACAGTTGCGTTTCTATGTGGATACAAATGACGAAACGGGTTTATTTACCTACATTTGTGGAACATTTCCCATTGTGGAGCATATTGATACAACCCTTTTACAAAAATGTACCCGAGCATTGGCCTATCTGAAATCCACCGTGGAAGCGTACAACAATTTTTATTTGAAACGTTTGATTCAAGGACCACGGATCCGTTTATGGACCAAAACGAAAGAAGGCATGGGGACAACCTATGTGGATGTGAAAGTAGGATGCCACATATTTATTGTTCAAAATGGTGTATCTTTAGCTTCAAACGGCACTCCTTTAATGTTTGAAAAGTATAATGCTGAACAAGATTGCATTGAATGCATGGATCCCGTAAAAAAGGTTTTGATACAAGTGCAAAGAAATTTTAGAGGAGAATTTCCTATTGTAGTAGGATTTGCTGGAACTATTCACAAATTTCAAGGAGATACGATGGATGACGATGCTATCGCCATGAACTTTAATGGGAGTCGAGACTTGAATTTGGTGTACACGGCCCTCAGTCGAGTAAAATGTATGGGTCAAATTGTTGCAATACAACTGTAAAAAATGTTTGTTGCACTTGGCTTGGAAACGACAAAAGAATTTAAAAAAAAAAAATTTTTTTTTTTTTTGCATTACTATTCCTTTGCTGTCGCCGAGTGCAAGACAATTTCATTTGATCCACTGTCATCTTTTGGATCTGTTACAGAGACCAACAACGCAACAACATACTCACTAATGGCTTTCATTTGCTGTGTCATTTGAGCTTGAAAAGGATGTACCAATTTAACACATTGCTCTTCTCTTTCCAACACTTCATGAATACAATGCAATAGGCACCTCATTTCTAGTTCAGCATCATTTTCTTCCGTTTTGACACTACTTTGATACACTTGATAGGCTCGCTTCAAATGTTGATGATGTACTACGTTATTTAACATGGGGGATACTACCTTTTCATGCACATATCGACAAGCCCCTCCTAAAATCATATCCACAACCGATTTAATCGCTTTACTCTGTTTTACATTCATCAGAGCTTGAATAATCGTCTTGGAGGCTGCATACATGCACATGAAATTATTTTCCTGTCCATTCTTACGAACCGTTTCAATCACTGCTTTTCCCATGGGAATTTGATGCATTAATTTTTCCATATACATGATAAAATATTGCTTTTGAGTTTCTAAAAGTTCTCGATTAATGGAATCATTATCTGTTTCTGTCAGTCCTTTTCGCAAATCTTGCAAAATATCCGTTTCTTCCCGACGAGCCAGTTTAGGGGGAGGGCATTCATCGTCCGACTCCTCTTCCTCGAGATTTCGTTTCATCTTGTCTTTTCAAAAGGTGGGTTCGTTATTGTGTTTACGATCCCGTTCCTGATGGCGATACAAGACGTTTTGATCATAAATGGGATCTTTACTCATGTAACCTTGCTCCAACATATTCACGACGGGATCGTCCAAGAAGGGTACCATTCGAGGATTGGCAATGGACAGATAGGTATTTATATCATATTCGGGAGCAAACTCCAACGTCCAATCTCCTCGTTCATGTTTTAAAAGGAGACTATTGTATCGTGGATGTTCAGAATGCGCTCTAAAGGTGAAATGCAAGGGATTTGATACATATCGTCCTCGGTATAAATCAGGCGAGTCTTGGTCCTTTTTGCCAATATAACAGGCTGGAAAGGTGTACAATAAATTAAAAGCCCATTCAGAAGGTAAAAATACCTCCTTTAAATGTCGACTCATGAATCGACACCATTCCATTTGATTGGGTTTTCGAATCAAGGTAGGAGGATAATTTGCGTAAAAAATTTCATTATAATTAAACTGACGCACTTGAGCCGTAAAAGGGTGTCGTTCCCGAAAAAATACTTGCATGTAATCGTACGGAAATTCTTGACCCACTTGCAACTTTCCGTTTTGAATCAACGAACGGAGCGGGGCAATGACGTGGGAGGCATTTAGGTTTTTGTATTGTAAAAAGGTGACGGGGGGCTCTTGCATCAAATAAAAATAGGTCACAATTTCGACAGAAATGGGATATTCCAAAGGCGTTTGAAACACACTGGCACACGCATTGTACCCAGGTCCTTGAACGTAATCGGGCAAACCTTCGATACGTACTCCAAACTGACCCAACGCCGGATCACATACGCATCCGTTACCTTCCTCATAACGAGCCTTTTTCAACGGTTGACCCGTAAAAGCATCAAATGTGCAAGGTCGTTTGAAACACTTTTTGTTTTGATGCCGTCGCAAGTACCCAGCTATAAATCCGTCAGAGGGTTGGATATAGCTAAAATGCACTTCATCCGAATCGCACGACTCGTACATCATACGTTCCACGACCGGTAGTTTTTTACACGAGGGTTTGGGTTGGTGAAAGGCCACAAACCCTTCCAAACAATCACATTGTTGCGTATGTAGATTGTAATGTCCGTACGGTTGACACGTGACATCCACGTCACAATTTCCTCCGTAATGTTTTTGATGGATAAAGTCGGGATATTTGCAAATGCAAGCCACCAAAGATTTGCCCTGAATGGACACGAGCGTCCATTCTCCCGTCAGAGGATCACATTCTTCCCCTCGCAAGAGTTGAGGAAGGCATGTTTGATTCAGACAAATGTGGTGGGCATTACAATCGTTTGTGTCTTGACAACGGACGGTTGGGGTCGAGGTGTCGTCTGTAGCCAACAAGGGCCATTTTTGAATGGAGGGAGAGGGATACTGCCATGCATACAAAAGAAGAAGGAAAGAATACAACAACAATAAAATCCAGAACGCCATGCGCTTGGTTTGTTAATAAATGGAAACTTTTCGAAGGGTCCCATGACGATATTCCAACCCAATGTTGGGTCGGGCTGCATGATGAGCTTGTAGCCATCGTAAGCAAATCCATTGGGTTTGCACATTTTGAATTTTTTTCAGAAATTGCTCTACACTAAACATGACTTTATATTTACCGGATCAACTCAGCTATGCCATTAATGATTTTTTCACACACTTGCAACAATTCCTTGTCGCATGAATTTACTTTGGTATACGGTGGAACATGGATGCGCAAATCGTATTGTTCATCCATATTTTCACTCACTTTATCATCGACGGCCATTAAAAAAATGGGTTCCGAATACATGTCTCGTATATGGGCCGAAGCCTTTGTATATCGGTAATAGGTTTTGGAATAGTTGCATTCTGAGCGCGCAAAGAGTTTGAACAGATGCTGGATGAGCTCGGGTAAAAAGCCATTCACTACCCGATGGACATATTCGTCCGACCCCAAACTCCATAAAATAATGTCGGCCTGAATCAATTTTAAAAAATTGATCAACGTCTGAAATTTGGGTCGAACGTGAAACGTTTCCCCTGTTGAAAAACCCAAAGTTTCGTCCATATCCAATACACATACATACTTTCGGTTCATGATGCTTGGTTAATAAACAAAGAGATTATGACCTCGAAATCCCATGTACGACCCGAAGACCGCGTACGAAGTATTATTCGGCACATTGATAACGTCAATTTCACCGCATCTGATTGCGAAATTCATCCCAAAAAGCCCTGTTTGTTGCTCTTAAATAATTTTAACCAGGACCGATTTCATTGCTTATATGCGAATCGATCCACCGTGTGGAAGTCTTATACCATTAACCAATCATGTGATATTCCAGAACATTTTTACGAAATGATTGAAATGTATACCCATTGGGATCAGAATATGTGTTACCCTTTGCAGGTCATTTTCGAGAATCATCTGGCTACACCATTGGTATGTTTCGTCAATCGATCCAATTGTATGCGCCTCGAAAAATTCAACGGTTGCAATTTAAAGAGACAGTCTATGCTCTCGTGGTGTTTTTTTGTGCCGTCTGTTACCAAATGGGAGGCGCGGTGCCTGATTTGAAACAATTTTTATTTTTATACACGGATCATCATCCGGTGCTATGTGATATAGGAGATTTTAATGTGGAAAACCGGGTGCGTCTCAAGGGTCATAAACCGCATTTGAATGAAAAGAAATGGCGCCGTGTGATGCAGAAAAAGACGTTACGAGACGTAATACGATACTTGAAATTGGAATTTAAATTATTTTTTCACCAAAAAAAGAAAAAGGGGAAAAGATGCATTTTGGATGAACCGGATGAGGCTTTTGATACAGAGACACATGAATTGTTGTGTCAAAGTGGTCACAAAAGTCTTATTCTGGTTTTGCAAGAATTTTGTCATTTGATGCCCAATAACCACATTCGTAATAACATAGTAGGTAAATGGGTAGCTTGTTTGGGAAATACAGGGGAGGAAAAGGATGAAGAAATGATGTTGTAACAAGTATTTTACAATGATGGTTGTAAAACCTAACGAAAATGGATTTTTTACAGTTGTTGCTGTAAGGAAATATTTTGTAACATTAAGATCTGGTACCAAAACAAATCATAATGTAAAAAAAAAATTTTTTTTTTTTTTTTTACAAAATATTTTTTCCACAATAAAGTTTATCATGGCTCTTGAATACAAGACTTTGGTTCTCGACTTGTTGTCCAAACACAAATATCCCATTTTGCAAAAGTTTGTTGTAATGGACATTCATTACAAAATGATTCCAGCAGATTCCCCTTCCAACGTTGTTCATTCTTTTGATCGACGCATTCATGATCCTATGCATGAATTGATTCAACACTCGAATCCATACAGATTATCCTATTTGGTGGGGAATGACAGCTGTTTTTATGTACACGAGGTGGATCAATTATTAACAGATTCCTTGCCGATGGATTGTCAACGCATTAAATTGAGTCGTTCGTACGTGGATGCCATTCGAAACGATACGAGTGATACATTTGAAGAAGAATTGTACCATTTCATCACTTTGTTAAATTTTAATCTTCCTCAATTGGCTCCCTTGTTGGGTTTCAGTTTGATGGAATGTACACGCCTTTTACCCCAATTTCTTCGTTTGTGGGTTTACGACTACGACTCGGTTCCAGTCTCTCGCGTTCCCATCACTCCAGACCTGCGATCCTGTTTTGGACCTCCCGAAAGTTCCAGTGTCTTTCCAATTCGTGTGTTGCGAGGACACTTGGCTCCTTGCACGTCCCGATCTATTCTGCTATCCTTAAACAATGACCTTTCCACCCGTTTATCCCACCCACCGTATCTATGGCATTATAGTGATCGAATTAAAACTCTGCTTCCCTTAGCCTATAATCCTTTAGAAAATCCCATTATTGTTTAAATATAAGACAAATTAAAAGCATATCGGTTATCTTCACTGCTATCCCTATCATAGGGGCGGTATCTTCGGTCTTTATCGTAATAACGACACACTCGTCGGATGCCCTGACATAAGGGTTTGGGCAAATTGACATTGGTGTTGTCACATTCATCATTGATGGGATCAATAGAAATGACTGATTCGTCGTCCGATACGTCACTCATGTGGGCTTGTCCCACAAACGCTTTCATTTTGAGACGTCTTCGGGGGCTTGGAGATCGGGACGAGGGCGGGGACGTGGATAAATAGCGGCGAATATAAGACATGACCCGTGGATTTTCATGTAACGTGTTGATCCAATAATCATCTGGAATAGTCTGCATAAAATTGGTTTTAAAATCTGTAAATGTTCTGGCGTGACGAAAAAAGGTTTT
>BMAO01013002.1:0-80544 GCA_019973975.1 Trichonephila clavata
AAAAAGATATAAAAGGGAGAAATGAATGAAGAGATGAGGATGACTACGTGGTTTGATAGAGGAGATAACTACGAGGTTGATTAAGAAGGTGATTCTGAGAGGTTAGTTTAACTAGTGAAGTTTGTTCGCCGAGGAAGATTATTGAAAAAGGTTCATTATTCGGTTCGGACGGAACTGAAGATATCAAGGATTGAAGCCGCTCTTTAGATCCATCAAGTATTAAAGAATCCTGCCTTAAAAGTATCAGGTCTGTTATTTTTCATAATTAGAGATAAATGCGTAGTTTGATTGTATGCGTTATTTCCGTGGTTTCAGTTAGTGTTCCGTCGTTCATAAATTGATTCTTATCGCACTCCACTGTAATTTTGTTGTTCTTAAGTTTGATTAATATTTGTGTATTTCTATAATAAGAAGATTTTAATAAATAATATTGGTTTATTAATTAAGTAGTTGTTAATTATGAATCCAACATACCGAATTTAGATAATGTGCAAAGGGGAGTTAATAATCATAGGGGTAGTGAGAGACTACGACACTGGCGCCCAAACGAAATACCGGAATTAAGAGCAGGTGCAGGATTTAGAGTTTGCCGAATTATTTTTTCGGGTAAAGAAAATGTGTCTGAGTTTATTTCCAATATGATGACAATATAGCCTACTATGAAATACCGGCGAATCTATCATGTGCGTATTTAAAAGGTCATTTAATTGGGAGAGCGTTAGACTGGTTTGAGGTGATTGGTTCGAGTGTGTAAATGAAGAAGCGACTGCATTTGCAACGCTTAAAAAGAAATTGTCAGATAGTTTTCCGTAATACGGAATAAATCAGAGTTAGAGCTCAGTTTTTCATCGAAACAACGGAGAGGTCAAGCCCCGTCAGACTTTATTTTTCAGCTATTAAAAATACATAAAACTTTGGATTTGAATTATGATGAGATAAAATTGATCGATCACATAGTAAAGCGACTAGAACCCCAAATAATGGATTATTTAGAAGTTCGAAACCCCACAACGAAAGCTCAATTGATAGAGTTGGTAGACCGGTATGAGAAACGTCATAGCTGCAGGGAAAACCAGGGTTCGAGTAATAATTTTGCTAGTCGAAGTTGGGATGTGAGTAGGAATCCTGAAGAAAGAAGGAATAATAGAAATTGGAGAGATACTGGGGTCGGAAATAGTCAAAATGATCAAAGAGGACTAGGCAGGGGTGCGAATAATTTTTCTCGTCGTAATTATCAAAATCAAGGTTTCGAGGGAGGTAATCGCTACAATCAGCCAAATCAGCGAACAGACCGGTATCAGAACCGTAGGATGGTGGTTAGGAAGGGTCCTAATGATGATTCAGCAAAGCTGAATTGGAGGCGTGTTGATTGCAACAGCGGAAGGCAGAGAAATGCCAATTTAAATTTTCTAAGAGATCGTGTTGAAAGAGATCCTCCTATTAGAATTAAACTTAATTCATTACGATTATCCCCAGTTGAACTTCCGTATGTGCCGAATCTTTTGCATGATACATTTCTAAAAGCGCTCTGGGATACAAGTGCGGAAAAGTCATTTATTTCAGAAAAAAACATAACGGTCATATTTTTCTTTCTGCCTATTAAAAAATCGTTAGCTGAAGTAGTTACAGCTCAAGGGTCACAATGCAGAAATTTAGGCACAGTTGAGTTAAGAATTAAAATAAGAGAATTTTTGAAGTTGTGGAAATTTCATGTGATTGCTGAGATGCAATATCCATGCATCCTAGGTATTGATTTTATGTCACATGCAAAGATTAGTTTGGACTTTCTGTCTAAATCGTTAATCATTCCGGATTCGCAAATGGAAAAATTGGCAATTTCGGACGAACCGGTTCAGATAGATTTATCTAACACTAAGTTAAATTCAAAACAAAAACAAGAATTACAGATTTTGTTTAAGGAATTTCATGGGTTGTTTTCACTTAAGCCTGGTCTGACACATCTGTTTTGTCATGAAATTGACACGGGTGATAGTCCTCCTGTTTTTTCGAGACCTTATCGCTATGACAGGGTCAAACAGGGTATAATCGACTACCATGTTCAGAAGATGTTGGGTGATGGAACAATAGTTCCAACAACATCGCCCTACGCATCTCTAGTTGTTTTATGTCGGAAGAAAAACGGGTTGCCTTAGATGACCCAGAAGCTTATAGGTTTGCAATAGATTATAGGAAATTAAATGCGATCACGAGATATCCGCGATATCCGCTACCAATAATTGATGATTTGATCACTAATATTCCACACACCGAAATTATGTCATCACTTGATTTACGCAGCGGATACTTTCAGATGGCAGTAGACCCCAAAGATGTTCATAAGACGGCGTTTGTTACAAAAAATGGTACTTTTGCATTTACTCGCATGCCATTTGGCCTTTCGGGGGCAGCTCCAAATTTTCAAAGGGCCATAGAGATGATCCTCAAGCCAGTCCTCGGGTGTTTTGCCCACTCTTACATGGATGACGTGATTATTTCGTCTCCATCTTTTGAAAGCCATGTAGAACACTTACGGGAAGTATTCAGATTGTTGCAGGAGGCTGGTTTAACGTTGAATCGCGAGAAATGTCATTTCGCGAGGGAACAATTACGTTATTTGGGTTTAGTTATTAATAAAGAAGGAGTTAAAACAGATGAGGAGAAGGTAAAAGCAATTATTGAAATGAAACCTCCAAAAACTGCAAAACAAATAGCAAAATTTTTAGGAATGGCGGGTTGGTATCAAAAGTTTATTAAAAACTACGCAGACATGTGTGAGCCCTTATATAATTTAAAACGAAAAAACTCTGCCTTTGATCGTATTAAGAAAGCACTGACAGAAGCTCCAGTGTTACAATTACCAGATTTTTCCCAACATTTTGAACTCTATACGGATGCGAGCTCAGTGGGGGTAGGAGCAGTATTGACACAGAATAATAGGCCTATGGCGTTTGCCTCGAGAACTTTAAACCGCGCAGAAAGGAATTATAGTGTGACGGAACGTGAATGTTTAGCTGTCATATGGGCATTAAATAAATATCGCACGTATTTCGGATTCTTGCCGGTTAAAGGGATAACAGACCATGCTGCACTTACCAAATTAACGAATGGAAAGAATTTGTCGTCTAGAATGATAAGGTGGACGCTTAAGTTGGCAAATTTTAATGTAGAATGGGAACATCGCCCAGGTACGCAAAATTTAGTGGCTGATATGTTGTCTAGAAACCCGTTAGAAAGTAATGAAGAACCAAAGGTGTCTTGTGCGGCGATTAGATCGTTAGTATTATCGTCTAGAGAACAGTTGAGAGAGGAACAGAGAAATGACCCGGAGCTAGGTCACATCATGAAGTTTTTGGAAAATCCGGACGATAGTTCCATTAATGAATCAATCTGTAGAAATTGGTCCCATGACTTTAAAATCGTTGACGGATTGCTATATTATGCAAAATATACAACCACACTAGGTAAATTAAGGGTATTTATACCTAAAAATTACGTAAAGATGTTATGCGAGAATTACATGACTCGCCGATGGCAGGCCATTTAGGCAAAAAGAAAACCTACTTAAAATTAAAAGACGCGTGTTATTTCCCGTACATGTGGAAATACATTTATAAATATGTAGCAACCTGCGACCAATGCCAAAAAGTCAATTATAAAAACGGATTACCAGCTGGTCAATTAATTCCGATAGTGACGAATTTTCCGAATGAAATCTTAGATTAGAAATCGTATCTTTAGATTTGTTAGGCCCATACCCTGCAACTAGTCCAGAACGCTATAGATTTATTTTAGTAATTACAGATAATTTTTCTAAATGGGTTGAAATAGTTCCCTTAAGGAAA
Source organism: Trichonephila clavata (assembly GCA_019973975.1). Lineage (NCBI taxonomy): Eukaryota > Metazoa > Arthropoda > Arachnida > Araneae > Nephilidae > Trichonephila > Trichonephila clavata. Next base: position 3,843 of record BMAO01013002.1, read on the forward strand.
GCTTCGGCTAAAGCAATTGCCAATGCATTTTTTGAGAATTATATTGCGCGTTATGGAGCTCCTGTAAAATTAGTGACCCATAACGGCCCCCAAATGATATCTGAATTTTTTGAGCAAGTATGTCGCAGGTTGAACATAAAACACGTTAAAACTGTGGTATATCGTCCACAAGCTAATCAAACAGAAAGAGTTAATCGCACTCTTTTAAAAATGATTTCGAGTTTTGTCGCGGATAATCACACTAACTGGGATCAATTTCTGCAAGAGTTCGGTTATTCTATTAGGACAGCAGTACATCAGACAACGGGTAAAACACCAGCGGAATTATTTTTAGGTCGGAATTTAATCACCCCTTTTCAGAATTTAGTTATGGTAACTGATGGATCAGATTTAGTTTGTGGGAACATAGAAAGGTTGTTTGAGGATGACTACGTGGTTTGATAGAGGAGATAACTACGAGGTTGATTAAGAAGGTGATTCTGAGAGGTTAGTTTAACTAGTGAAGTTTGTTCGCCGTAGGAAGATTATTGAAAAAGGTTCATTAATTCGGTTCGGACGGAACTGAAGATATCAAGGATTGAAGCCGCTCTTTAGATCCATCAAGTATTAAAGAATCCTGCCTTAAAAAGATATCAGGTCTGTTATTTTCATAAATTAGAGATAAATGCGTAGTTTGATTGTATGCGTTATTCTCCGTGGTTTCAGTTAGTGTTCCGTCGTTCATAATTGAATTCTTATCGCACTCCACTGTAATTTGTTGTTCTTAAAGTTTGATTAATATTTGTGTATTTCTATAATAAGAAAGATTAATAAATAATATTGGTTTATTAATTAAGTAGTTGTTAATTATGAATCCAACATACCCGAATTTAGATAATGTGCAAAGGGGAGTTAATAATCATAGGGGTAGTGAGAGACTACGACATAGTTTTATTGTTATTGAGTGGTATGGATGATGTCATGATTTTCATATCTCTCTACGTAAAACAATTTTCCACGAGTGTCATTTGATAATCCGTCTGCAACATCTATGTTGTTTGTTATCATGTAAGGTTGAGAACTAAAATTAATTCGTAAGGCAATCCACCAGTGTCATCAGTTTTCATTTTATGCAACTTCTGCCTAACAAAATTTTCTTGTTCAGAAACCCTAATTCCATGACAATATTTTTTCGTAAATTTCTAATAATGAAATTGAATGATATAAAATTATAGATAATTGTTGATGAATTTCATATTGTTGATGGATTTCATGAAGGAGTGGATATTCGCCATATGGATTCACCCTTAAAGTCTCCGGATCCCAATTTTATTGAATATGTTTGGGATGGTCTATGGCATAGGTTCCCAACCTTTTTCTAGTTGGCGCCCCCTTTTTAGTGAATATTTCAATACCTCCCCCTCCCACTCTACAGAAATAAGAGTGTACATAACACACATGTGGTGAAAACAAGAGTTAAATTTTTAAAAATAATCTATTACTAATAGGATATATTTTTTAATTTAATTTTTTCTAAGGTCTCAATTTTTTATTTTTGAATCTGAAATAGCTATTGCCATAAATATATTTAAATGTGTAATATTATGCAGTTTAGTCATAGATAGGATAATGTTGGAATTGAAACGTTACTGAATTTCTACTTCATTTAAAAGAGTGGAATAAAAGTTTGAACTTACTTGTTATTTAGACAGGCAGGGATTTTGATAATACGAAGTAATTTATTATAAAATATTACTTAAAAATTAATATAAATTGACAATTTCAGCCTTTAAAAAAATCACAGGTTAGTTCCTAGGTAACATATTTAATTATGTTTCCTGGATAATATGCGTAATGAAATGCAGTGGACGAAACATTTTTCCTATTGCTCACAAAGACAACACGTGCACTACAGAAATTAAAATGCACTATACTATTCAAATTAATGTATGTAATGTAATTGTTAAATTTTCATCCACTTCCCAAACACACGACGTATGCGAATTTTCGTATATATGATACAGGAATGATTTAAATACGTACAAACAAAATATGGTAAACAGTATTAAATTTACTTTTGTTAATATATAATTAGCGCGTTTTTTTAGTCTTTTTAAGACTATATTTGATTAATCCATCCTGAGTGCCACCTCAACGCCCCCAAATTTTCTCTGGGTCTTTTACTGCCTTCCTGAAAGCCTCAAACTCCCACAAGGGGGCGTTATCGCCCACGTTGAGAACCTATGGTTTAGGGTAAGCCATTTTTAAACGTAGTTCTCCTCAAAACCACCCCCACCAGGTGTTAAAAGTCTCACTATTAGAAAAATGAGTTTTGTTGGCACAAATACTTATTAACGCCCTCATAAACAGTACGGCAGCTCATTATGAGGCTTGTATAGTAGTTCCCATTGGTCACACTCCATATTAGGCAGATTTTTCAGAGTTAAATACTTTATCTCTTGATTTATGATTTCAATATTTTTATATATCGTGTATCTTAAATCAAAACTAAAATCTTTTCGATTCGGTTATATTGCTATAATCTTTTTCACATTGTAATACGTCTCTTTGCCGAATTTCGTGGTAACACAGGTAATAGTTTATTAGTTTTCTCAGATTTTGTGTTTGTGACAATTTTGGACATGATAATATTTTAAGGTAAGAACTGAAATATTCGTAAGTAACGTCGCGTCCCTTGTATTATAATGGCATTTCAATGGGAACTTCAAAAAATATTGGATATATATATAGCCAAGTTGGCATCATTTTTGGGGACCATTTTACCAACCATTTTTTTGTGAACATATGGATGCATCTCAAAATTGTTGGAGACTACGTAGACTATACGTAGCTAGTAGTAGTAATTACGTAGACTATTAGCGATAGGTTCTAAAACCTAGAGCAAAAAAAAAACTTTCGTTACTGCAACACCGAAGACTATCAGATGTGGGATTGAGGACTGTTTTGCAGTCCAGATGTCCAAAGATGAACTCGTATCGTATCATCATATAAACCGAAAGTACTACTTCAGCTGTTAAAGTGTTCACTTGCCTGCGACCGAGATTTGCTTGCGGATAATATTTAACCTTACGTGCCTGTAGTTTTAGACAATTACAATAGTTGTGCCTGAGTACTGTAAAAGGTGTGTAAACCTTCTCGAACTCTTTGTTTGAGTTTTTGATGTGCAACATCTTTCCTCTAGGTTGCTGGAGATTTGTGGAAGTGATTTCGTGAAAAGGGACGGAAATGTGTAACAGGAAGTTGGGGAAGAGTGCGCTATTTAATTTGACCAATCAGCGCGCTTTGTGGTGTCTCTTCACTACCCTCCCAGTAAAGTTATGTTTTTTCTCCTTCATTCAGGAGGGGCTCCGCCCCCCCCCCCTGCGGTCTAGACCATGAGATCTTTGTTTTTGTTTTGTTTTCTCACTTTAGGATTAAAGAAGAAGCTAAGTTCTTCAGCTGTATCTTGTAAAGATATATCCACGTGGGATCCAACTCAAGTAGCCAGCAATAACCGTTGGCCTTTTCTATATTGTTAAACTAGCTTTTACCCGCGGCTCCGCTCGCGTTGATGTCTTTAAATAACTGTCAAAGTCTTAATCTTTATCATTAGAAAGTAAATAATAAACTATGGTAGTTTTTTTATTGCTTGACCGGAACCAATAAAATTTAAAAATTCTAAAATGTAGCTTAGTTTAAAAAACTGAAAACGTAATTTATTATAATAATTAACAACAAATATTCAATAACTTAAACTGTTAATATTTTTAAAAATCGAAAGTATCTACGTTTGATATATAATTCCTCTTTAAAAGAACTTAAAACAGAATATTCAGACTGAATTTTTCAACTTTTCCCCATAAGCTTGAATTCACCAGCCAAGATATAATAAAGCTACAATTCCTCCTATAATATCTATACTATCTCGTAAATCCTGAAGAGTCCGATTTAACGCTTCTATAGCTTTCTTGTGTGACATCGACTTTCATCCCACAATAAAAACTTACATTGAGGAAGCATCCAGCCTTGAGAGCTATTTTTTCTGAAATTTCAGATGAGCGAATCTTCAAATGCAAGATTAAGCGATAATATTAAAACGGAATGGTGCAGTACGACCGTTGGTCAGTAAAATCGCGGCTATACCAGAAGAAGCCATAGCAACTGCTATCTTCTGGGTTTTTCTGATGGTCATTAATAATAAGTTTAGCTTAAACGTTTTTCCAATTCCTCCAGGTGCGCCGAGAAAAAAGAGCGCACCACTTCCTGATTCTATTTTGCGTAACTCTTGTTGGAAAACGTGACTTTGTTCTGGAATTAATTGAGGGATAAATTCTGCTATTTGATGTTGCAACGCTATAAAATCGAAGTTTAATTCTCAAGCAATTTCATTATCGAAGCAATTTCCTTCGACACGTCTGGACTAATCATTCAAAAATCATGTAGCTGCTTCCCAACCATTTTGAAAACCTTTATTGCGTTTCGTTGTCGATGTGTTCATTGAAAGGCATATTTGGTTGTACTTGCTGCAATCGTCGCAAAATATATTCCGCTATGTAGTCTTTGTACTTATTCCAAAAGGTTTGAGGATTAGAAAGACCGAAGATGAAATAAGAATTGCGTAAAGCTCCATAATTTTTTTCAGCGAGTGACATTGTATGGCTTCCTCCATAGTAATATCTAGTATGTTATCTAGTACATCTTCAAAGTATCCATGTAAAATATCTAGGTTCAGTATGAGTGAAAAAGTTTCTACAAAATATGAATATTATATAATTAGGTTTAAAAAAGTTCAAAGTAGTAAATATTCGATAAATCAAAACTTTTTATGAAACTGTCAATTAATATTACCATATAATTTTCAATATCACGCGCGCGCAATTCACTAAAACTTTATTTCGTTTCCCTCTTGCATTAAAATATCTGTGATTGTCGGAATAGAGAACTTTTTAGCCAACTTGGCGATATTTCTCAAAGTTTGAGTTTGACATTTAACAAACGTAATGTAATAAACATTAGATGCTTAATAAAAAAACCATTTAAAAAATTGCTTTTTGTAAAGATGCTAAATCACACTATGTTTCAGTTATTTGTTAGAAATGTGTGAGAAAATTTTTATTAAAATTTCCATTATTGACCACAAATGCATAATTTTGCGCCAACTTCGCGGGGAGGAAGCAACCTCAACGTTTTACCCGCATAGTTTCCGTTCCCGTAAGAATATGGAGATAAAATATATCTTATGTTACTCGGTGATAACGTAGCTTTTTCATTGATGAAAGAATTTTTAAAATCGGACAAGAAGTTTCCGAGATTACCCGGAACAAACAGACAGACAGACAAAAATTTTAAAAATTGATTTTTTAACCATACCATAAGTACCATATATACCTTCAAATGCATTTAGTAAAAAGCTGCTTTTTTGAAATTACAAACAGACACTTCAATTTTATTTATTTGTATAGATTTAGCATTTAAAAAGATTTTAATTCAAAAACTCGGTTTCTTTTGCGCTTGACTCTAAATCCACTTCGCACATACCAGCAAGTCTTAGACTTCACCAAGGATAAACTTGCGATCCTTACGCTCAATTGTCAAAGTCTGAGGGCTCACCAAACAGATTTCGACGTTATTTCACAAAATTGTACGTTACTCATGTTGGCAGAGATGTGGTTAGATAATGATGAACGTGTTTCGATACCTAACTTCGATTGATGCGTTACTCTTAAACGACCGGGCGACAGAACAGCTGGTGTTGCGATCTATCGCAAACAGAACAACTCGCATGTTGTGGCTCCTCTTATGGATATTACTTATCGTCAAACAAGTGGACTGGGTACTGTTAGTCAACATATTGGGGACATATGTCAGACAGATTGCTCATTTGAAAATAGACAAACAGTGGTTTCGGTGATCGTATACATTTCTCCGAATCAAACGGTTCAAAAATTAAAGATTTCCTGCATTTTTTCCTTTCATTTTATACCGAAGATGGTTCTGCTCTTTAAAAAAAACTATCACTCGCTTCCCATGATTTTGAGTGGTGATTTTAAAGTTAACTTCAGTTTGCTAGAAGCCGAGCTTTTTTGAATGATGAACTCAAGCTCGAAATTAACACAATTTGAAATGTCTGGGCAACTAACAGTGGTACCGTTATTGACGTTATTTTTCAACGGTTTTTAAATACTTCGAAATCACAAGTATATGAGTCATAATTTAGTTATCATAAGTTATCAGTACCGCTCTTCCCCAAATTGAACAAGAATAATTATTTTTGATAAAAAATTGCATTTCTTCTTGTGTTAATTAAATAAAATTTTCCTTAAAGATATAATTATTTCTAATCATACTCGATTCATTTTTTTCAGGATATAAGTTGCTATTGCGAATTTACCATGGTAACATGTCAGATGTTACACATCGTATGCGACTACTGTAAGGCTCGTTTTTTTTTTGTTGTTGTTTAACCCGTATTCTGAAGACTAGTTTCGTCAATAAATTGCATCGCTCTTGAAGAAATGTTTTGTTCTTTAGAACTGACAGTATAAAGTTCACGAGCACCGATCCATGCAACAATATCTTCTTTGTTATTTTAACTTCTTTTCTTTTTCTTTATTAACTTCTTCCTTTTTAATATAATCTTACATTGAATAATTTGGGTAGTTTTTTAAACATCTAAATTAGACACACACACTTTTTTCAAACAATATATTTCCGCTCTCATGTACTAAGTGGCACACCGGACAAATACTTTACCAGCTCACGCGCCTCACTGAAGTTATCTTTTGAATTTTACATAATCTTTCTTTTTCGCAACTACATTTTTAATTAATTAATTACTTTTTGACATAGCTGCAAGCGCAAATACTTTTTGCTTATATTCTTGACAAGAATAAGGAAAGATGTCTTATATATAATTTATTTTTCATTTTTGATTTCTTGTTTTTCTGATTAAACTTTCCTGATTTTATTCTTTTCTTATTTTCTCACTCTATGTGTTTGTTCACAATAAGCATGCAGCATCAATAGTAATAAATTTTTCAATACACATTTCGATTTTTATTTCTGTTAACACATGCATAAATGTTTGAGGCATGTATGAAGGTATCAAGTAGTGCTTTAAATAATAATAAAAATAATATGATTTTGTTTATTTTTTGTACTTCACGCCATATCTTTTTAGTGTCCAATCGCAGTTAATTAGAGAAAACATTGTTGCTTAAATAACAGTCTTTATTAAAATTTAAATTTAAAGGTGTTCTTTTCTTTTATTCCCTGCTAAAAAGGCATAATTGATGCAGAAAAATTCTGAGCCCTTTATTTTGTAGCATATGTGAAGCACAATCTTAATGACAGTTAAAATACTTCGAAACTAAATAAAATTCCACATTAATTTTTATAAAATTATTTCTTAACCTATCTTTGATCAAAATAATACGTACACAGTTCCAAACATCTGGTAAGCGTGTTTTTTTTCCAGGAAAAAATCATTAACCTACTACAAAATATCATTCTTTCTAGGAGAAACAGAAAAAATTGTTATTAAATAGTTTGAAATATTGAAATACATTTTGTGTTTGTATCTAGAGATCTCTATACTTTTCGTATTACATATCGCTTATCTCCTTCGGGATAAAAAGAAATTATTATTCCGTTTTTACAAAACTCGAAGGAGAAGTCTTTTTCCTCTTGATATTCCACGCAGGGGGGCTTTCTTTCATCAAAGAATAAGAGAAGTATCATTAAGTTAGATTTGAGGTACGGGTGCTTTTTGTTTCTTTAGTTGCTGCATGCGAAATGTTTTCGCGCATCTTGAAGTGTTTTTACTTACTTTAAACTATAACGACACATGATTCCACAGTAATGAAATAACAAAGTTCTTTTGGATGATACTATATTAAATGTATTTTTAGTGCGTTTTTCAAGTAGTGGAACAAAAGCGCTATTAGGACGCAAATTTCGTCTTCGTTCCATATTTTGTCGTACCTTTTTCTCAGCCAATAAGCAACCAATTGACCTCGGGTTTTCGGCATTGGGTCGCATTTGTGCCCTAGATGAGCCGAATCATATTTAAATTTTCCCATAGTTTTCCCGAATTTTCCTACAAATTTTCCTGAATTTCGCTAGTTTTTGTTTTTTTATAGTGCTGATACAGATTTGTGTCATTATTTCTTTTCAGCTCAATAGTAGTACATTTAGAGGAGTGGTACAGTACACTACTTTCTGTTAGTAAAAAGTTCATTAGTTGCATTATATTGTAAAATACAACATGTGAAAAACGCTCTAAATTTACTTGGCCATGCCAATGATTGATATCTTGTTTTAAGATGTTCTCTGTTATGCTCGTATGATCGTCTAGAATAAAATCAGCATTCGTCTGTGAACATAGATTTATTTTCTTATTTTTATGAAAAAGCTGATTTCGTAATACTAAAAATAAGCGCTTTTCTCAGTTAAAAAGTTCTGCAATAATTTTATATTCTGACATCGGTATCCTATATATATGACCTTTTATCAAAGCAGATCCATTTTTTTTTCTATAAAATAGGTTCATTATTTCATCTGCAATACTAAAATGGTAAAAAACCATCATTTTAGGTGCTCGATCGAATAATTACTTATTTGTGGAATATTTTTAAGTATTAAAATCAACATAATTTTTTGCACATATATGAACTGCAATTTTTCGGGAAAATTGAGATATTTATTTATGTGTTAAAACGCCTTCCGCGTTTAGTTGAAGTTTTTTCACATTTAGCAATGACAACCTGAAATGTGTCTCATAAAAGATCTAAGTATGCCTTATTTTTTAAAAAAAATGCAGTTAAAAATTAAAGAGCTAAAAGGATTTTAATATGATTTCATAAAGGAAGATGCATGTATCTAAATTATGCCGAGTATAGAGCCTTAAGAAACATAATATATTTTTATATATTTCTATACTTATATCACCAATATGGGTGGATTAAATCTAGTCAGATATGATATCCCTTTATTTACTGTTAAGAAAAATTAAACAATTTTAAAAGTCTAAATGATCTATGAAAGAAGCAAAATTATCTACTAAAGGAATAATTAAAAATTACGACTACTAGTTTAGAACACATGGAAGATAGTATGAAATGCATTCTGGAAATGGTTTTAATAGAACCATTTAGGGTAAGCAGGTTAAGATTTCTAAGACAGAGATCTGCCTTTCATTTGTTTTGACGGATATAAGAAATGTAATAAACATCTGGAACTGGATTGTAATTTTAGTGCGTATGCGGGCGCCGATTGAAACTTTTTTATATACCATCTTTTTGAGGGCTTGCAATCGAAACTACATGTAAATACATTACATATTTTTGTTTATTTTATAAGCTAAAAAACGTTCTAAAACTTATTCTCATCGAATTTGGAATACATTATGTATGATTTCTCTTTACCTCTCCATTCTAACGAATGCCTTTTTTTCCTTCTTGGTTTACCCTTCAAGGCGGAACAGCTTAACAACGAAACAAAAATGGCTTGCCATCGATAAAAACGTGCATATCGATTAATCAGTATAGTCTATTCCCATATGTTTATACATTATCGATTATTAATACTCCACCTATCATTTTCAATCGAGACCCGTAGCTGCAGAAAACATTCTTCGATTCCAACGCCCACTCCCTTTTGCATCTAATAATTGAGAGCAACGGTTTTACTCAAAGGCCTTGGGTAATCGCATTGATTTGCTAACTTTAATTACACCTGCGACTTACGATTCCTTTTCAAATGCCGTCGATAACTCCTTAAACATTAACTAATTTAAGGTGAAATTAATTCAAACGATAAATTTGGCTCAAGTTACAAGAAGTCTTATACAAAAAATTTTTTTTTACGAATCAGTGATGCAGTGAGATATGCATTTGGGAAGCAACATATTCATGAGAGAGATATACGATGGAAAACTAGCTCCTATTAATAGTGTGCAATCTTTATTTCAAATATGGAGATAGTACGTTTTTCTTGATAAATCTTCTCAATTATTGAACTAATACCTTAAAAAAAATGGAGATTTCGAACAAATTCAAATATTTACAGAATTCGTTCTTCTATTTTAAATGTTTTTATTTCTATTCACTTCTATTTTATGTGTTTTTTTAAGTACATTATGAACACGGTATTTGCGTCTGTATATTTTAAAAGCTATGAAAAACACAAACTATAAATTTTTTAAATAATTTTTATGTATGAAATATCATCATCTGAAATAATATATACATCTAACAAAATTTTAAGAGAGACAGACGTACGAATGATAAAACAGTTCAAGTTTATTTACGTTAAAAAAGATGATGATTTTTATAAAAAAAAATTCGCTTCACATGACCATTTTGGCCTTTCATAACTACATTGGCGTTTTATAAGAACTTTTTCATCCAGTCCTGTGTTAATCCAAATGCTATAAAATTATCCTTGTATAAAATTACGTTATATTTTTATGACACATGTTATTATTTTACAGTTTTCTACATAACACATCATTTCACGATGATAACATTTACCCTACAACACATACCAAAGCTCACCTTTCAAAATTGTAGTACAACATTTCTTATAAGTAAGTAAGTAAAATCTCCTAAATATTTTGTATTTCTATAAAAATGGATCCAATTATTGTTTGTTTTTCTTCCTACTATACTAAGAACTGATATTTTTATAAAAAGAAGTATGACTTTTTTTATAATAAACTGAAACATGATTTTAGATTATCTCAAACTCAGAATCCAGTTATTTATTTAATCTACACATAAATGTACACTTTTACACAATGGCTTTATATAACAAATTGAGATGAATCGTAGTTCATTGTGGTATGAACGATCTTACGTCATCGTAAAAATGACAACTTTATTAAAATGAACACCTTAAATCTCAATGTAAATAAGACATATGAGTGAAACTACCGAATAATATCCAAAATAATAAACATTCACTTAATTTTATCAGAGAGCACACACACGATAATAATTCCGTCACCAAGAGGAAATCTGTAATTTGTTTCTCTAAAATTCGAACTTCTATATAACTCTCGCTGATTCTCTGATGAAGCAAATATCTAATATTTAAAATCACTTTGGCACTCCTTACAATCCTAATCTCCCCTTCTTTCATCCCATTACCTTATTACTTTACATCCCTATAAACGTCATGACACGATTCCTTCACAAAGTGAAGTTCTCAAATGAATCAATAAACATAACCTCAGGGCGAATAGAAATGACAGAAACACCCGAGAATTCACGACAAAGTAAAATTGTTTATAAAACCACTTATAATGCACATGATTATATTATTTTTTTTGTAATATGATTTGCTATAATGTAAATTTTTTTTTAAATATACATTGCTCAAAAGGATAACAGGTGTTGGTAAAAATTTCCTTTTTGCCAAAATTGTCAATGTCTCGTAGATGAAGAATTCACAAAACATGTCTATTTTTTGTTCTGTGTTATGCAATGCTTTATGCGATGGAACTCTTTTTGTGTTGCTTATGAAGCAGAACGATATCCGAACAATTATATTACAAGCAGGGATATAGATGGAAAATGAGGAAAATACATTTTGTAAATTAAATAAAACTTAAAAAAACTTCCCTAATTCTTAGTAAATAATTTACATTCATTTAGAATTTTTATTAGGGATTAAATGTTTCTAAGAAGAAAAAAAAAACATTAATGCAAACAAATTAGGTTTTGGAATTTTTTTCCCCGGAATGATTGCATAAAATTGATTTATTTTTTTAAACATTTAAGTCAACTACTAAAATCAAACGGATAGAGAAGGGATAAAGTTATCCCATACTAGTTGTACTTTATAAGAAAGCACCTGTAGTCTAGTTTTAAGGCTTCTTTTCAGTCAATATCACAATTGAAAAACTTGTAGTCAAAAAGTCAGTTCGGATTGGAAAGCACTGAGACCCATAAAGTGCTGACACAGGTCTTTCTCAGTTTGTGCTTGCGCCCCTCTGAACGCAAATCGGGGCAGCAGTGTTCGATCGGAAGTAGCTTCTGCGGAGATGGAATACCCCCCCCCCCTCTTTTCAAGGTGGTGGACAGGCGGACCGGAAGCGAAGACAAATGGAGAGAGAAAACTAGCCTCGCGGCTGATTTTTCGGTCGATAGCTTCCTGCTTGAACGAAAAGTGTCTTCTCATTGTAAAAGGAGTTCAAAAAAGAAGCTTCAATCGAAATGAGCAGTTGGGAATGTATATATTTTTTCGTATTCCACTACAGTTTGAAAAGGACGTCAAGAAGATACTAAAGAAGGACTCTTCCAGCGTTTGATATGTAATTTATGAGTAAATAGTCATTATGTTTCAGAAATCTTTGTCAAAATGATGAAAAACGTATTGAAACACACAAGTAGACAGTAAATAAGTATGTAATATTTGAATGTATTCCAATAGAGCAGATGTTTTTAAACCTCTTACCCCATAGACCCCTCGCCATGTTTTTTTTGGGTTGGGGTAGACCCCTGTTTACCTAATATTGAAATCTTGAAAATTTATCAACTTAAGAGCCTTTTGGATAGCTGGTATAGAGCTACTTATTTTAAAAGACTTCAATTTCTAAGGGTAGAGAAGTATAAGTTTTAAAACTTGAGAAAAAAATTCAAGTGAATTAAATTATAATAAAAATTAACTAATACATTAAATAACCGTTATATAAATTAACTGAGAAGCAAGCAAATACTTTTAATGGGAAGGATAAATCTAGTGCTTCAATAACACATTTTCAACATTTGGCATCAATCTTGTCCGGTTTCAAACTAAACTTCTTGGTTAGTACAGTGTCTTTTTTTCTTCCTTTCTTTTTTTGTTTCAAAACTTGACAACCACGCTGAAACTCCTTCCCACTAGGAAAGGCAATAAAAACTTTCTCACAATACTCAATAATTTTAAATGAATAACAACCGATGCTGACATCCGTTTCTAAGCCTTACAATAAGATTTCGATGGATCAGTTCCAATTGTAAAATGGCTTTTTTTTAAAATACGACCATGTGAATTCATTGCCTACTGTGGTATTACTACAGTCAAATAATTCTTAAACCTAATTTTCAAAACCTGAATACAGGCCAATTAATTGTTAAACATTGGTTGAAATCTCATCTTCCTGGCAGATTGTTAGAGACAAATTGAGGAACTGGAAAGTTTCTTGACGTCCAATTTTATACTTCTTTAGTTTAATTCTTTCAAGAAACGATGAAATAATTGCCCTTGTTTTATTAAAATATATTCTGTCTCCTTGTAATTTCAAAGTAACCTCATTAAATTTAGTAAGCAAATGTATTAAATAGGTGAAATTTGGTTTCTATTTGATTAAAATTAACATCACAACCTAGTTTAATGAGATCTACTATAGTAAACCGCCATGGTCCCCTTAATTTTTTTTTCTGTTTTGCTGACGTGAATTCTTTGCAGGTTATCATAGACCCCTGGAAGTCGATATAGACCGCTTTGGGAATCACTGAAATAGAGGGGCAAAATTGACCCTAATATTTGGATATTCTATAGTATAGTATGAAACATATAAATGTATTTACCCGATTGTAAAATTGTGTGGGATATACCATGATTATGTATAAACATTGCTAACATTTCAAATTAATTTAAACATATGCCTCCAAAAGAAAAAAATGTTAAGAACATCCTGTGAAAATTACCTTAATAACTTAAAGGTTATAAGGGTCCATGCGAAATACAATGAAACCAGAATTCTTCCTTTTAATCCAATGAAAATGGTATATGTATGAGCAAAATTATTTAGTTGCAATTTTACTGATTTACATGTTATATTAAATAACTAGTTTAAGTGGCTAATAGCCCGCAACGAATAAATTAAGCCCTTGCCAAATTAGATCCCTTCACTGACATCAAAATCTGGGAAATAGTTATTTCTCATGCAATGTTTTATGAGAGAAGAAATTCCTTATATTTCTTTTATTTCATACCCGTATCAAATTTGAAATAAAAATATTTGTTTTTATATGAGTGGAAAAAGTGTTTAATCTTTTATTTGCTCTAAAAAGAAAAACATTTCTTTCCTTTTATTTTTTAAAATGAAGTAAGTATCCAATATTTGTGGATCGCGTAAATGTAATATCTTGGATTAATGTCTAATTTAATGATTGTCTAATCTTTTTATCATCCTAAGGCTGCGCAAATTTGATTTTAAGGGAACACGGTACGATTCAATTGACGAAAATCGGTCAAAAAATCAGAAAAAATTATTGCCTAAATTATTCCTTATACATTTCTCTACTATCTCACAAAATTTCAGAGCTCTAAATTAAAAAAATCCAAAGTTATGATAACTAATATGCTCGTCAGAATTTACATTCTGACATCATTTTGCTTTAGCAGACGCACTTTTCATTTTCTAGCCAATTTAATAAATTCTAACACAGTTAAGCAGTTTTGAAATAAAGTGAAATATTGTAATCCATTCAAATTGTTTGTTTATATTTGCTGATCTATACTGCGTTCTTTATTCTGCTAATTTTTATTTCATATTTTTGAAATATTTAGCTTCGGTTTACCAAAAAAAGTCTTTTTCAAGACTAATTATTTTATCGTTATCAGTTTAACAGATTTTTTATATACATAAACGTATTCTAATACAGCATTTTAATAGTTAAACGTGCCTCGCACGAAGAGGAAAAACAAATCAAGTAAATTGAGTATTCAAAAGCGATGGTGCACTGAAACAAAAACTGAAAGCAATATGGACATTTCAGAGTACAATTCAAATGTTGCTCAACACTCAAGTGGTGTTAGCATTTTAAAAAATGAAAGAGTTTCTATGCAAGAAAAAAGTGTACCAGAACAAGAAAATGTTGCTGATACCTATGATGGACCAAGTTTTATAATTGTTGACAAAAATGCCTTGTGTGATATTTTCAAGATTACTTTTTGTGGTAGCTGCAACCAGTCAACTTTAAAACTTGAATTTGGACATAAATATGGGTTTTCTCATCAATTGAAACTGGTATCCAAAACATGTTCTGAGCAAAAAATGGAATGCTTTACGTCTCCAAGACTTAAAAAAAAATCAAATTCATCTACACCTTTCGATGTGAATGTTCGTGCTGTTCAAGCATTTCTTGCAATCAGTGGGGGCCATGCATCGGTTGAAAAATTTTGCATGTTTCTCAATATGCCTTTGATGTCGAGTAAAACTTTTAATGAAATTAAATGCTACATTAACTCAGTGTACTCTCTTGCTTCCCAAACTGTGTTGAACTATGTACATAACAGCGTTCAAAATGCATACAGCAAATTGAATAAAAATGGGTCAAATACTGTTACTGATATTGCTGTTTCTTTTGATGGACATGGTTGACCCGAGGACACACATCCCAAATCGGTGTTGGCTGTGTAGTCGACACTTTAACAGGATATGTTATTGACTATGAAATTATGAGCAAGTACTGTCCAACATGTATAAGTGCGAAAAATGAATTAGGTGAAACTACAGCTGAATACGATGTTTGGTATTCTGGCTACAAAAAATCCTGCCAGATTAACCACGTTGGGACATCAGAAGCAATGGAAATGAAGGCTGCAGCTAAAATTTGGTCTCGATCAGAAGCATGTGGTTTCCGTTACACAACATTGTTATCTGATGGTGATGCTAAAACTCATAAATTCTTAAATAGCCTAAAAATATGTGGACCAGATGTTGAAATTTTGAAAGAAGAGTGTATTAATCACGTAAGCAAAAGGTTAGGCACCAGTTTACGCAATCTTGTGAAAGATTGGAGAGCTAAAGGTATCACTTTAGGAGGAAAATCTTATGGCAGCCTAAAAGAAACAACGATAAAAAAACTAATGCATTATTATCAGAAAGCTATTCTGGAAAATAAAGGAGATATTCAGGGCATGAAAAAATCTATATATGCCACGCTTTATCACAGTATCTCGACAAATAAAAATCGAATGCACATGAAATGCCCTCCTGGCAAAGATTCGTGGTGTTTTTATCGAAGAGCCTTAGCTAAAGGTGAAAAATCTGCACCAAATAAATTTAATATTGGAACACCAATAAATCCAGATTACTTGACAAAAATTGTTCCAATATATCAAAGGTTAGCTTCTGATAGTCTTTTGAAAGGATGTGCCAGATGTCTGACTCAGAACAGCAACGAGAGTCTGCATAGCGTGATTTGGAGTAAGTGCTCTAAAGAAACTTCAGCGAAATCACGACGTGTAAATATAGCTGTTTCTGAGGCAGTATCAGAGTATAACTTTGGTACTTTCAAAGCCTTAAAAGAAATACAAAAGGCAGCTAATTTGGATCTTGGTGAAGAAGCAGTAAAAATTGTTGCCACACGTGATGACAGACGTAAAAAAGAAAGATATCGCCAAAATAATCTTGCTTTTCGCATAGCTCGTCGAAAAGTAAAACTAGCCAATATGCGAAAAGAAAAATATTCAAAGAAAAAGAAGGGGTTACATATAGGCCTGAATTATTTCAAAAATAAATGTTAAAAAAAATATGAAGATATAAACTAGAATTATTTTAAAATAATCGTAAAATGGGTTTGTATGTTATTTATCGCAATTTTTAAAAAATGTAAGGTACTGAAAATTTTAAATTTTAAACATAAAAAATTATAATTTTCATATAATAACTTTATAAAACTTTTATCATGTGCATGTAGCACATGTGCACAGTAATTTTTTAGTAATTTTATTGCTCTTATATATATATCTTTTTACAGTAAATAAAAACTTTAAATTGATTAATCTCAGAACAAAAAAAAAATCGTTTGTTTTCTTTCATTTAAAATGCTAAGGCTTTTTTTCTATTGCATGAAATGTTTTGAATTTTTTTTAAAGATTGCTATTAATATATATAACGAAAGTTGGTATGCATTTTTGAATCAAAGCAATACTTATTTTTTAAAAAATATTTGAACTTAGAATTTATACGTTTTTTAGGGATTTTTTTTATAATAATTCATAAAATGTTTTTAGGAATTTGAATTGTTATCCCCAAACCCATACCAACTTTTGTTGTACAGGGTTTGACAAATATGTAAATCAAATTTCCTGTGTGTACGTCAATTATTGTACGAGGAGTAGCGTTTTAAAATTACCTCAAAATTTTTTTAAAAAAATTAAATGGATTGCTTTTTGTGATATTTTGAGCAAATATTCATGTCTTGCGTATTGCATATACATAGGTTACAAAGAAAAAAATTGTAAAAACCATAAAATCAAACATTTTTGTTTAAATCGTACCGCGTCCCCTTAAAACATCATCTTATTTTTGCTTCTTGGTGTATTGAAACTGAAAATGAGAGAGCTCAGCATTTCTTCATTAGATTTGTTAAATATCGAGTAAGTACAGGAGTTATAACGATAAAAGATAAATCGGTTGATTGCTTATACTTATTTCTATATCAATCACGATATCTGTCAAGTGCTGGTCCCCTACCTGATTGTTATATTTGTTTTCGGTGTACTGTAGAAGCTTAAATTTTCTAATGAAAACGGTCAAATTCTTGTTGTTCTTATTATAGTGGGAGAATAAAATGGCTTTGAGTCGTTATTCTTGAACATTTGAGAATTATTTACTATTAAAAAACTAGAGAATAGATATTTGTTATAGTTTTACACCATTTATGTTGTTTGAATGATATTTTGGAGATGTTAAAACAATATATATATATATATATGGACTAAACTGACTAATTTCGAATTCTTTTGATTTGATGTTCCAAATGGAACAATACCAAATACATAAAGCTGCACAAATATCGGCTTACCAGAATAAACAACCCTACATACTTAATTACTGTTTTTATGAAAACGTGTTTTTTGTCCTTTTGAAACATTTTCTTACGCCCTTTCAGGTCCCCAAATCCCGGGCCACAAGTAGATAAAATGGAAATAAGTTAATGTTCTCTGGGTGCCCCGTTACCATTTAATCCACGGAAAACTACCGGTCCGCGGACCAAATGGTACCGGGTGGCACAAAGAGCTTTAAATTAGTTCTATTTTATTTACTGTGGTATATTTCTCACATTTGTGCGATTTTCCATGGAAATCACTTTATATTCCATATTAAGTCACTTTTGTTATGCCAATCTGAAGGCATATTCAGTTGTTGTTGTTGCTAATGCTGCATGACGGATCGAGACCCACAAACTTCATCGGGGCAATGGTATAGTTTTACACCTGTCGTTAGCCATAGCTTTGTGCATAATACCAGTGATAGTACGATTTGGCTAGGTTCCAACTCCTATTTTGGAGGAAGAATACTCTGTAGATTATCAGAAGTCTTCCAGTGTTCCCTTTCCACTAATTTCATGAGAGGTCTTACAGCCGGACGGCTATTTAGAGTGCACCAATGCTGCAAAAAAAGAGGAACAATATTTAAAAACACCCTTTCCTTTTTCAGGATTCAAACCCATGCCCTACGACACAGCAGTCAGCGTCACTAACCACTATACCGGATGGGCGGCAGGCATATTCATGTTTCACTTCTGCTGATACATAGGCTCCACCTCCTTGTTGTCTTAATGGCAATTTTCCCCTTGTTCTTCGTTCAGATTCCCAAAGAAAACCAAAGAGTTTTTCAACAAACTCTCTGCTAGAACTCTTGGCATCCTTTACTTTCTCATCCCTGGTCTGTGCAAAATGTGCTCCTTTGAAAGGTTTCCTGATGTCTGGGCATACTAAGATTCCTTCTTAAAGCTTGACGACTTTAACCAAGACACTTTGATCATAAGTTCTTAAAATATTCACCTTCCTTATTGAGAGACCACGAATTTCTTAAAGCCGTAGTCTTAGGTGCAGATGAGGTAGCTTGACTTTTTCGAGTGTGTAACCAATCTTTGTCTAAATACATCTCCTTCTGTGGAGAATAGAGGTTTTCAGACGGGCAATCTCTTTCTTACCAGTTAGAATTTCTGTCACAGTTGTACCTTAAATATAAAAAATAATCAAGGTGACTTTGTGTACCCTAATTGTTGACCTAGGTGGATGGTAAGTACTTTCAAGTCTATACCTTTATGATCATTACATAGAATTCTTTTGATACAATACTGTTGTATACTTCTTTTAAGTGTACTAAATGGTCAGTTGGAACTGAAATATATATATTACCTTTGTGCAACAAAGCAGCCCTAAGTTTTTGCTTTGGTGAGTCAATGTATAGAATCTAATAATTCGGATCATATTCTTCACCAAATTGTTTGATCAGTCTTCGAACATCTTTAAAACACTAAACAAGAGTAGTATTCTGCAAAAAGTAAGAAACAAAAGATATTTTACCATGTCAATGCCATTAAAAAGAAGTGCCTGATTATAATGATCTTAATGGAACTGAGTAACTGAGCGCCCTCTTTCAGAAATTAAAGATCTATCATTAAATCATTCAACTGCTGTTGAGAAAAGCTTAAATTCGTTCTATAAGCTGTCTTAATCGAAAACTCTATTATTCATATTTTACCATATCATAAGCTTCTCTTCTACCATATCATAAGCTTCTTACCATATCATAAGCCCAATCATCGCTGTTTAAGTTACGAAGGAGTAGAAGAATTGTCTATCCAGTAACGTGCGGTACAGGACGTTGGTCAGATTCGCGATTCAGACATTTGACGATCTACTAAATTTTAGTCAAAAATTAACAATGTTAAATAATTTGTAAAAATTAATGTTTTAATTCTTTTCCAATTTCCTTGCCGTAATCTGAGATTCGAATCTCAAATGATTTGTCTCAAATGTTTAGTCATGTGGATTTGGCAACACCTTAAATGTAAATAAGAGCATGTTATAAATATTCAGCTGCATTTGATAGTGATGAGAAACATGCATGTTCAAGCAATCAGTTAAAGAAATACGGTTCGAATTTATTATTTTCTTTCAATATTTTTTATTAGAAGTATATTTTGCATTTGCTTTACACCAGTAAAGAATGCTATGTTTTTATTTTTTAATAAATTATTTTTAAAAAGAAATCCTCATCTTTACGAAGACTCTAGTCGAAATGAAACAAAAGAAGTCACAATTTTTGTTAAAGATCAACAATTAAAATTTTTCTTGATAAACATAATTATATCACTATAAAGGGAAAACTTTACTTTTTAGACTGAGGAATTTATTATGTGAACATCAGAATAACTTGAAATAGCAGAAACTAACAATAAAGGAGTATAAAAGGAGATAAGAAATATTTATCAATAAGTATTGAAACTAGGATGAAAGGCATGCTATGAAGAAAACTGATTAATTTTCGTCCTCTTTCCTAAGTTTGTTTTACTCCATGCCACTTTAGAATTGCCCGATATGCTAAAACGAAGTAACTATTTCTAAATCGAGGAAGAATGACAAAGTCGACTTTTAAAAATTTATTTTTCATTCTATATAAAGTGTCTGAGGCATGGTTGGTTCAAAAATCCAAATGTACCTAAATCTCATAGAATAGGTTTTATAAATATGATTTGAATTTTCAGTTTAATCAGTCACGAACTTATGACGTTATTACCAGGGTGACGAGACAATCATTTCCAACTTCGGGGCATTTTATACAGGCATACTGCCTTTAATTTGTTCTTTGAAATTTCCATAGTAGAATGATGTAAAAGGAATACATTAAAAGAAAACCTTAGTAGTATTTAAAAGACATTTTTTAACGATAAATTATTATGCTCTATTCTGGATTCGCAAATAAAATCGTCTTTGATACTAGAAAAAATGGAATCATAATCATCCCCATTTTTCAGATTCTCTCCAAATATTATCATTTTCAGAAAAAATCCCTTTTCCCTTTCAAGTACTTCCGTTTCCATTCACAAAAATGAAAACGGGGAGCTCTTCCTTTTCTACCGGTTAATGATACCTAATGTGAATAAAGAAAACGTATTTTCTGATAGAAAATATTTCTTTTAAAGTTCATTTTTTAATGTTGTTTGCTCGGAGCTTTTTCTAGGAAGCAGTTGATTTTTTTAACCGTATATCTTCAAACGCGACCGATAAGAAAGTGGAAACTGATATAAAAATAGCTTATCCTAAAAAAATGGATAATTGGGGATTCAAACTTTTTTTCATATCAAGAAAAAATAAGAACATAATAGTATAAAAGTTTTACTTTAATGTCAAATGTGTTTATATTATTCAAAGAAATCTCAAAATGGGAAAAGTTAAAAACTTTTAGGAAAGTGTTGCTGTATAAAGAAAAATTCAGTTTTTCCATGATTCGCAAACTCACAAAGTTATAATAATTTCTTATATTCATATTAAATGGGACTTGTTTCAATATATTTTTTAATATAAGCATTCATAAAAATGATATTTAGTGAAAATGGATCTTAAAAATGTTAAGGATGAAAATCATGTTCCGTTTATTAAAATATTTCACTTTAATGGAAAGTTAGACACGAGCAAGATACAGAAAAAAACATTTGATATGCGCGTTGTATATACAAGGTGTTACACAGAAAAAACGCGTCTATGTGTGTAGCTTGAAAAAAGAGTGGAGTTGGCAACAATTGTTTCGTTGGCATCCCTCACACCACCTCTGTACAAGAGGCCAGTTTCACCTTTACCGATCACTCCAGTTGGGAGTATTGCGTCATTGAATGAGCCCGTGCAACTGCATTTTGCAGGAAAAATGTAGAATCAACATCAAGTTCCTTGTGAATTTAAAAAACATTAGGCACAAAAATATTTCAAAAATTAACCCAGGTTTATGGAGAGGAAATTCTTTCTCGTCTACATGTGTTTGAATGGTATAAGAGGTTTTCAGGAGAAAGGGTTGCTGTGGTAGATGATGAACCAGTTGGGCACCCCAAGTGAGTGATTACAGACCAAAACGTAGCCAAAATTAGTGGGTTCCTACTCACATCAGTGGTCAGACTGTAAATCAACACGACTACATTGAAGTACCAAAAATACTTCATTAAAAAAATAGTGGGAAAATGCCAGAATGGGGGAATGATGGATCGCTGTTGCACCAAGACAATGTATCCGCTCACATGGCTCTATTTGTCAAACAGTTTCTGAACAGCAAAAACATTACTATGATGGGGAATACTCCTTGTTCACCTGATTTGGTCTATGAGCCTTTTTTTTATTTCCTATAGTTAAATCTTACTGAAAGGGAACCCATTTTACCTCAGTTGAAGAGGTTCAGGCAAAAACGGAAAATTTCCTAAGGGGACCACCAAACACTACATTCCAGAACTGTTACCAGCAATGGTAGCACCGAATGCAAAAGTGTGTGAATGCTGAAGGGAACTACTTTGAAGGTGATACTGTCATGGAGAACTGGTTCTGTAAATACAATAATTTATTTGACAAGTCTCGGTTTTTTTGTGTATGTCGCACCTCGTATGTCAGACATGCATCTTTAAAATTAAATGTAAGAAATGGATGATCAGTTATCGTTTGCTATTAACTGAAGGTAACGAATACACACAGAATAATCGAGAAATTAAACAGAAAGAAAATATATGATACATTTTCTAAGAAAATACAAGGGGTGATCAAATGAAAAGGTACGAAACGACACGGTGGGTACAAATATAGACTTTATTCAAAATATACACCATAGGCCTGAGCACAACGATCCCACTGATGAACAAGCCGCAGGATTCCTTGTTCCCAGAATTCCTGTGGCTGTGACGAGTACCAGTCCTTCACAGTGTCCTTGAGTACGTCGTCCGAGTTGAAGCGCTTTCCTTTCAGGTGTTTCTTCAGTGGACCAAACACATGGAAATCGCAGGGTGACATGTCCGGACTGTAGGACGGATGGTCCAACGTCTCCCATTGGAACTTGTCCAGTTCCATTTGTGTGACTCTGGAGACGTGTGGACGCGCGTTATCATGGAGCAGAACCACACCCTCCGTGAGCAGCCCCGGTCTTTTGTTCTTGATGGACCTGCGTAGGCGTCGGAGTGTCTCACAGTACACATCGGAGTTAATGCTTTTTCTGTGCTCGAGTAATTCTGTGCTCGCATCATTTGGACGCCGCTTTTTACAAGAGCCTTTGCTCTCTCCTGCGCATGTGGGCACCCGCGCATGATCCGATCCCAGTCAGAGTCTCCAACGGCATCCCGAGATGTCTCGCTACATTCTCCCTTGGCGGAATATGCAAATATTTAACTGTTTCATTTTTATGTCGTTTCGTACCTTTTCATTTGATCACCCCTTGTATATGTTGAATCTAAAAAAAAAAAATTATCAATGGAAAAATGATTCGTAAAAATTAATCTTGCATAAACTCTGTTGGCATTGTTTACCGTTTCTTAGTCTGCAATTCTCAGATT
Organism: Trichonephila clavata; assembly: GCA_019973975.1. Classification (NCBI taxonomy): domain Eukaryota; kingdom Metazoa; phylum Arthropoda; class Arachnida; order Araneae; family Nephilidae; genus Trichonephila; species Trichonephila clavata. The sequence goes on from BMAO01013002.1 coordinate 27,134, forward strand.
TCTTATTTTAAATAATTGTTTTCTGTAACTTATCTGTTAGAAAGGAATCGATCTGCGTTGAAAGGATTAAAACGACAATCCTTTTCATTAAATTTGAGCTAAGGATACCTCTCTGAATGTTTTGCAGGCTGAAATCAATACTTTGCTTTCTGAGAATTTGCATTTGAACAACCTTTATGATATCAGAAAAATGCACCAAATAAAACATATTGAATTTAGAAAAAAAAAACATGTTTTCTTATTCGATATGTAATACTAGAACTCTATATCGTTATGAATTTTGCGTAAAATAGTGTAAATAATTTGTATTTGGATGTGAAAACTTTTATATTACTCTATATTGCATTTATTTTATGCAAAAAATTGTAATATTCGGAAGAAACACCGTTCCTTACATTCAATGAAAACTTGGCGAAATATTAGTGGTAGAGCCAAGTTAGTATTATTTTTGGCGACGAGGCGACCATTTTGGTGACCATCATGGCGACCATTTTTGAGACTTGGCGAACATTTATGCCGAGTTTGGGACTCCATGGATTCTTCTAGAAATTAGTAGAAAAATCCACTAATCTTTCGCGAAGGAGCCGTGAAGTCTATAAATAATGAGACGCTCGCTGAAACTGAGTTAGTATTGTTGTGACTAGTGATTAGTAGTCTTGCCTTGACCGTTGAAGAGTCGACCAGTGATTAGTGATTACTCCAGATGTTAAGAAGTGAATTAGCTTGTGAATTGTCTTTCACTTACTTGTATTTTAGACACTAACAATTGTGTCTGAGCGCTATTGAAGGAGTGAAGAACTTCTGAGATTTATTCTGCGTATATTTCTGCTGTATCCTGTATTTCAAGGATTGTTTTCGGCAATAATTTTCCATCGTTCTTGAAGAACTGCCTTGGTCTTTGCGGTTGATTTGCATAAAATCCTCGAGACCCGATCAACGTAACAATATTATACTATTCAATATCGTTTAAACTACAAAGTTTTGGGTGTCAAGAGGGCATTTTTTTGAATTTCTTTCTTATTATTTTCACATATAGTGAGAAAATCGAATAATTACATGTTGCATTGATTTTTAAGGGCACAATTTGACAGGAGTACTTAACGTATAATATAAGTATCTATAAGTATTATTTATTGAAATATTCAGCAGTTACTTTAAAAAAATACTGCATTCAAATTAAAACATAATTTGTATAAAAATTTAAAACCATATATTTGTTTGAAGTTACTATTACAAAATTTACATTTATCGTTATTAACACAGTCATACTTTTAAATAATTCAGCTCACATTGTCAAATATAACTAATTCTATAAAAATTTCTAAGCTGATATATCAGAAAACCGTCATAGTTTAAATATATTCCTCCTTTGAAATATTTTTTAAAAAATTTCTTTCTTAAGAGACATTCATGTGAGTCGATATAAATTGAAGTAATGAAATCGAATTGAGAGTTAATAATTTCAAGTAAGCAAAAGTGTTGAAATTTTGAATTTTCAAAAGATTAATATTGAGTTTTTTAATCCATTTCCCTCACACATACTAATAAATTCCTTAAAACATTCTGAATTTAGGATTTAACATAAAAATTTCTCTTTCCATTCAATTAAAAAGGAATTTGACTTCACTCTTTTGAGAACATTATAACTACAAAGAAATGAATGGCAAAAAATGTTTACAAGGAAAACTGGTTTTACATAAAATACCATTATAGAAGATTTCTTTTCACCATGATGTAACCTGGGTGAATCCCGTAATAATCGGATATTTTTCTCTTAAAATAAGAGAAATATTCATCTGAAGATTAACAAGGATCTGATTAACAATCATCCCTTAATGTGCCAAAGAAAGCTTATGCTAATGCAACTCATGCAAACACGGGCTTAAACATAAACGAATCACTTACATGAAACGCATTGCTGTTTAATTTCCCCCATTTAATAATGTTTTTTTTCTCTTTATTTTTGAGTGAAAGCTCAAATCTTCATTATGTTTTTTTTTATTTGAAAGTTCAAATAATGGTAATATTAACCATTTCTGTACAAAATGTAAGTTCAGAGGGCTTTTCTTTTGAAAGGAGAAAAAAAAACACAATTTTGGTTTATAAAATGAGACATATTTTTGCTTACGATTATAGAATGATTGCACTCAAATACATATTTATAATCACTTTGCTATTTCTACATTTAAAATGGACAAATATATGCAAAGAAAAAGAAGAAATGCGTTTTGAATATTTGTGATATATTCTTTTCTGAAATGCATAAATATTTTGCACTTAAATAATAATTTTGATTATGATTCTATATTTAAATATGCCTAAAATCAACACAATTAATATGTTTCTACTTTATGTAATATATATATATATATACACTATCTGGCCAAAAGTATCCGGACACCCCTTGAAAAAGTGGTTCTGGCGAGTGACGCAATTTGATACGTAATTGAAAGCTATAAAAGTGCTGGTAGTGGTTTGTCAGATTGTATTTATGCGTTTGTGAGGCAATGAGTAAGTCAAAGGAGCTTAGTGAGTTTGATCGTGGCAGTATAGTGGGATGCCACCTTTGTGGGAAATCAGTTCGTGAGATTGCGCACATTCTGCAGAAGCCTAAATCCACTGTGAGTGATGTAATTGTGAAGTGAAAACGTCGAGGCAGAGTAAAACGGCAGAAAAACGAACCGGTAGGCTGAAAATACTTAGTGAACGCAGCCGGAGAACTCTGAAAAGGTTAGTGAAACAAAATTGCAAGTCCTCGTTGGTGGAAATTTCTCAGGAGTTCCAAAGTTTATAAGGAATTAGTGTTAGCAGCAGGGCTGTCCGTCGAGAGTTAAGAAACTTGGGTTTCCATAGTCGTGCAGCCGCTCACAAGCTAAGCATCACTCCACAGAATGCGAAGCATCAATTGCAATGCTGTAGAGCTCACCTTCATTGGACTGTGGACATGTGGAAAATTGTTCTTTGGAGTGATGAATCTCGCTTTACAGTCTGGCAGTCGGATGGACATGTCTGAGTTTGGCGGATGCCCGGCGAACGTTTCTTTAGTGACTGCATCGTGCATAAGTTTGGTGGTGGAAGCATAATGGTGTGGGGGTGTTTCTCGTGGTTTGGCCTGGGTCCGTTAGTTCCTGTGATTGGAAACTTGAATTTTGAGATGTATGTGGACATTCTGGACAATGCTGCACTTCCAACTCTATGGAAATATTTCGGGGAAGGCCCATTTCTCTTCCAGCAGGATAACTGCTCCATTCACACATCGAGGCTTGCACAGACGTGGTTTGACGAAATCGGTGTGCAATGACTGGACTGGTCTTCTCAGAGCCCCGATCTAAATCCCATAGAACACCTTTGGGACGAATTAGAGCGCAGATTACCTAGCCAGCCAAATCGACCAACCTCACTGCAAGCACTTACTTCAGCTGTGATGGACGCGTGGAAGGCAATTCCTATAGTCACCTATGAAAAATTGGTGGAAAATCTTCCCAAATGTGTGCAGGCTATGATCCATGCAAAAGGGGGACCAACATCATATTAATATGTGCCACTGGACGCTCTAGTCCATACCGGATACTTTTGGCCAGATAGTGTATATATCATTATGAACATTGAATAAAAATAATGAAATGTTATGTTTAAATACCTGTAATATTATATATTTTAGTTATATATAGGATATTGTTGGAGTTGAAACGCGCTACTGAATTTCTTCTTCATTTAAAAAAGTGGAATAAAAGTTTAGCTTATATACCTGTGTTATAAAGACAGGCAGGGATTTTGATGATAAAAAGTAATTCAAAATAAAGTACTGCTTTCAAAATAAATATAAATTAACAGTTTCAGCCTTTAAAGAATGACACGTTAATTCCTGGTGAACATATTTAATTATGTTTCTTGGATAATTAATGTAATTAAATGTAGTGGATGAAACATTTTTCTACTGCTCACAAAGACAGCACGAGTACTAAAAAAATTAAAATGCACTTTATCATTCAATATAATGTTGGTCTGAATGTAATCTTTAAGTTTTTTATCCACCTCTAGAGAAATGATTTAAATGCATACACTCAACATAAGGTAAACAGTATTAAAGTTTACTTTTGTTAGTACATAATCAGCGTGTTTTTTTAGTCTTTTTTAGACTGTATTTGGTTAATCTGCCCAAGCCCCTCCGTGTTATCTCAATGCCCCTATTTTTCTCTGGGTATTTTACCGCCCCCCTGAAAGCCTCAAACGCCCACGTTGAGAACCTATGCTCTAGACAATATATTCGCATTAATTCATTCATAGTGAAATAAAAATGACACAAGATCACAGCATTCACATTATAAAAGTACCAGTGTTGAATTGATTGAAATCAAATGTCGGAATTAGAGGCAAGAAGTTGTCAACATCAAGTTAATATTAAACTGATAACGTTGATCACATTTAAGCAAGATAATATATATATATATACATAAAAATAGTTATAAACCTAAGTATAACAAGTCAAGACAGTAAGAAATTTCAGCCACGGTAATACAATAGCAAACTCTTGGTCTTAGGAAAACCAAGACTGCAGGTTTAAACAAAGTTTTGTGATTAGTCAACATTCACCTGTAATTTGCCTATACATTGGGTCACAGGGAAAGGAAGAAATATTAAGAGAAATGTAATTAGTACAAATAAAATACATAATACTATTAATATAAAACTATAAAATTTAATAACCTACGTACTGATAGTTTAAGGTTAAAATCGATGTAATAAAACTAGAAGATAACACATTGTGAGCAATGATTCCCACCTACAAAGGAGTATTAGCAAAACTTCATAAAAGTAGAATTAGTAAATTATGATAAAATAAGAGTAAGTATATATATATATATATTTAAAAACATTAAATATTAAAAAAAATTATGAAAAATAAAAGGACTTCTTACACATACACAATGATACTAAAATAAAATAAAGTAACATTAATTTATGAATATATAGCGCCATCTTTTGATTAACAGTATAACTAATTTAAAAAAAAACGCTTCTAAATACAAATATTGTTACATATTGTCATTTAAGGGAAGTCAGTAGGGTAAAAATCATGAAATGATCTATTTTGAGTTTTTGATATTTCTGAAATCTGTATTTCATTACCTTTCTAGGGATATAACATTTATGCCATATTTTTAATTAGAACTATGTCAAAATGACTTAAAAAATCATCAACTGGCGGGCCACGCCCCCTTTTGATAGATATTTGCCTTTTAAATATCCTGAAACAATTGCAAAGCCTTCTTCTTGTTTATTCAAACGCAATGAACTTTAGATAACAGTTGACTGTTCGATTAACTGTATTAGTTTGGTGGCGGAATTTCGAGTAACAACATGTTTCCAAGTGTTTTAAAGTATTATTTCTTAGTATTTAAAAATTTACTTTCACAAGGTATGATTTTTTTCAAAACTACTATTTTCATAATTTATATTTTTAAAATTACGTTTAAAAAAATAAAAATTTTCTAAATTTACTGTATGTGAAAAAAAGCTGCAAATTTACATTATATATTCCTTATGCATTCTTGTGGATACTGAAGTGATATTTTGAAAATATTACAAAAAAAAAAAACATTTAGCTAAGAGCACATGTGTCAAAAAACAAACAACTTTGAATAAATTTAGTGATGATAAATAAAAGTCTGTTTTTAAAAAAACTAAATTTTTTTAAAAGAATATCACTTTAGTATAAATATAAATGTTACTTTACTGTGCAGACAAGTTTTTAAACTTAAATATTCAAAAGTTTCTGAATGAATTGTACATACAAATATTCAGATGTGTAATACCATTTGTCGTTGCAAGAAGCTGGTTAAACACATAAAAATACCTAAATATCATGTTTATAAACATAAAAACAGTTTTATTTTTGCTGTTTAAGAAATCATGTGTACAGTTTAGAGAAACTTTTGAAATTTAAAAGTCTTAGAAACTTATGTTTGCATGTGAACACACAAAACACATATGGAAACTTTCGAAATGACGTAAAATCATGTTTTTACAAATGCACACAAAACCATATAGATAAATTTTTTCCCATTATATTTATGATGATATTTGCTCTACTTTGATATTTGTAATACAGGAATGCTACAAATTCTTCTAAAATTTATAGAGATTTTGTGATAATAGATGTAAATTTTACAAAATATCTCGTTAAACAAAAACTGAAAAATGTTAGGTATGTATTTTCTGAGAATTTGAAAACATTTTTGATGCTTTTTTTTTACTTAAAATATATTGACTTGATGCTAATGTTGAATAAAATGTGGCAAATACATGTTAGAAGTCATAATTTTTGTGATGAAGTGACATTTCCTGTTAAAAATGCATTTTTCAAAAAGTTCATTTATAAAAATTTATGTTCTTTTTTCTCAGAAAATAATGAAAGGATGCTCATAAAATTTCAATAAAACATAACTCATATGTACACTGAACATAACCATCTACACTGAAGTAAGCCTTTATAAATTTTCCCAAAATATTTTAACATAAAGCATTTATCGTAGAAAAAAAATGAAAATTTTCAAGAAATTCATAGTAATATTTTTATGTTGAATGGTTTTGAAAAAACTTAACAATATATTTGAAATATCTCACTTCAGCATAAATATTAAAGTCTAATTAATATTCAGACTAAATCAGAAGTCTTAATATTTAACAGTTTCTCTGGGAAAAAGTACACATATATATGTGATGATACGGGATGATTTTTGTCGTTGCCTGTAAAGCTTGTTATACACATAAAATTACATAAATTTCATGTTTAAAAACATAAAAACAGTTTTCTTGTTGTTTTGGATATCATTTATGTAATAGTTAAAGAAAATTTTTAATTCTGATACTTTAAGAAATTGTGTTTACATGTGAATATACAAAGCACTAATGAAACTTTTCGAAATGTCATATATTCATGTATTACTGTCTTATAAAGTTTATATTTTTTAATTTGTGTCTTCTTTTTCTATAAATTTATTGTACGCAGAACTGGAATTTTTTATTTTATATTTCATATATATTGTGTATACTGAAGTGAAATTTTTGAGATATTCCTCAGACATTTAGCTAAAAAGCAGATGTCGTAATATAGAAAAGGAAAATTTTTATAAAATTCATTATTTTACTGTGCAAAAATTACATTTTTAAACAGGCTGATCAATTTTTTAAAAAAAATTTCACTTCTGTATAAATATAAGTGTTTATTTAATGCACGCACAAATTTTTAAGCTTTGTGTTCAATAGTTTCTTAGTAAAAAGTACATAAATATATCCGAAAATGCAATGCCCTTTTTCGTTGCACAAAACTTGTTACATACTCAAAAATACACAAATTTCATGTTTAAAAACATAAAATCAGTTTTCTTGTTGTTGTTGTTGCAGCCATTAAAATATGATATTAATTTTAATTAAAGTAAAATTAGATTTAAAAAAAATAATGAATTATTTTATGCTCATGTGATAGGAATATAGCTTCCATATTTCAAAATTTCAACACGTTTTATAAAGCAAATAAGCAGATAAACATTTATAGGAGCCAATCCTTATTTAAATTTGAAAATCTGTAAGATGCTTACGGCTGCTGTGAAAAAAAGACAAAACCAAACAACAAAAAATATGTTTTCATTCTTGTAAATAGTTTTTAATTTCTCTGAGTAAAAGCGAAATGGTTGCATAAAAGTAGAAGCAGAGTCCCTAACTGCCAGTTTCGACCATTAACCCGGAATTCAAATAAAGCGAATATTTTTAGACAGCTATAAAAGGATTAGAAAAAAGGTTGAGAAGGTTTCGAAGAAACTTTTATGGATTACTTAAACTTTTAAGTGCAAGGCAGAAAAACAAGAATAAAAATGACTTAAGCAGTGAATTCAACAAAACAGATATCAAGTTAAGGTGGATAATATTAAATGAATCCATCTACAAATATTTTTAATTTCTTCTTTTGAAGATTTTCGGAATTATGAAGAAACAACAAAAATACTGTTTCTATTCGGAATAAAAAATAAAGAAATAAAAAAATCTGTATTAAAAAATATTTCGATTTCTTTTTTTTTACTATTCAGATCATAATGCCTTAAAATTACTGTACCAAGTATTCAACAGTTAACCATTACAAAGAATCCTTAACAAATATTGTTACTTAGAATCATAAAGCATAAATATTGTTGAGCAATTTTAGTATGATGATAAATTTTAAATCATTTAATCCAGCGTTTCCCAAACTGTGGGGCGTGTACCCTAGGGGGCGTGATATTCCTACATAGAAGAGGGGAAGGGGGTAGAGCATATCGAAAAGTCAAAAATTAAGCTTTTAAAATTTTTAATTTACTAAAGAAAGCAAAACAAAATACATTCTGACATAATAAAAAGTAAAATATGCGTTTACACTAATATAATACACTTATATGTGTATTTGTACAATGTATTTCATAATTAATTTAACGAAAAAGTTGAATAAATATCTGTGACCCCATGGGCTTATCATTTATAAAATTAAATCAAACATGTACTTCTTATCTCGATTATTTGTACGATTTATACTTGAAGTTGATTTGTAGCTTTAGCACACATTATTTTTGGATTCCTTACATTGTTATTGTATAGAGGGGGGAACAATTAAAATAATGATTGAAAATTGGATCGCAAATATTGAAAGTTTGAGAAGCACTGGCTCAATCAACGGAAACGAGGCACCAAGCAAAGAAATCCTAAAATGCGAGAGGTATTTCAAAAAGAAAGGTACCTAGACCAGCGCTTCTCAAACTGTAAGGCGCGCCCCCCTAAGGGGGCGTGATAACCCTAGGAGGGAGGAGCGAGCATCTTGAAAAGTCGAAAACAAAAGATTATTTAAAAGTTATTAATTTATTGAAAGTAAACAATCAAAATACACTCTGACATAATAAAATATAAAAACAACAACATTTGCACTTATATAATTTTTTATAAATGTATCAGCACTGTGCAATATATTTTATTATTAATTTAACAATACTAAGTTAAGAACAAGTTTAATAATTACCAGTGATCTCATCGGCTCGTCATATATATAATTAGATGTAAAAATTAACACTAATAATCAGAATTTGTATGTATAATTAATCCCTTAACTGCCAATTTAAATTTACGGGATTCACTCCCCAAAGTTTTGCACTTGTGCACGTGTATGTGGTGTATTGGGGGAGGAGAAAGGGAATGAGAGAATAAGCAAATCCTTTGAAATAAGTAAATCCTTCGCTAACACTGTCAAGGTCAATTTATTGCATTTCCAAGTCTTCGGAATAATTTTATAGATAGCAGTGAATGGGAAAAAATCGTTACGCTATGGCTGAGTGAAACGTTTATATACGCCGGCAGTATTTAAGAGGTTAAAGTCGTATTGTAGCTTTCGCGTCTAAATATCGTATTATCGAATTCAATACATTGTTATTGAATGTAGGGGGGGGACGATGGAAATTATAATTTCATATTGGGTCGCACGTATTGAAAGTTTGAGAAGCACTGACCTAGCCCATTCAGAGTAAGCTTCATTCAGTTAATACAAATATATGAACCGGATGGTTATAATTAAAGTTACGCTATTCAGAAGCCTGTAGAACTTGTTCTGCTGATCAGAATTTGATGAAACATGGAATATATGCTAATGGACCATGGGGAAAAGTTTCTGCAGTAAAAAAAAGTAAAATGCTTCAAGTTTTGATTACTAGGAAGAAATGTGGTTCCCAAAGAAGGACAAAAAATATGTTACTATCGTTAAAATTCATTCACTTACAGAATATGCTCAATATGTGCTCAATTAACATCAATAACGTGTTCAAAACGTATGATAGCGTTTTCAATGTTTGCTCAAAGCAACTCACGAGAGATTTCACTCTCATGGCGAAAAATACCAGCTTTCAAATCAAGTAAAGTCCTAATTCCTCTTCTATAAACACGGTCTCTAAGAAATCCCCACAACCAGAAATTGCAGGGATTTAAGTTAGAAGAATGAGAAGGCCATGTATCTGGAAAATGTCTTGATATTATAAGATTATCGCTAAAGTTAGCACTAAGCAACCAATGTGAAGAGTTGATCCCTCTTGCATAAAGATAGTGGTTTGCAAACATTGTCGTTCCTGTAAAGCAGGGATGACCTGCTGTGTTAAAGGAGTTCACTGTACCGTGCACTCGTGAAAGAACATCTTTTAGGGCCTTGTGGAGTGAGAGTTTCAAAGAAAAACGACCAGAGGATAAACTCAGCAGTAAACCCACACTAAGCAGTCACAAAATCACAATGCAGTAGTTGTCGATGCAGGGTATTAGGAGGTGAAGTACCCCATATGCGGCAATTTTGGTTATTCACAGCACCATCTAAGTAAAACAGCTCCATCTGACCATAGAATTTTCCAGGGCCACGCATCATCAATTTCCATTCTCACCAAAAACTGGCAAGCAAACTTAAGGCTGTCTTTGATCTTGTGGTTTCAGCTTTTGCACCACGTTGACCTTATACGGATTCCATTTTATAAGGTATCGCATAATTTTCGTACTCTTGATTACGGGATCTCCAACTCGCGTGACACTGATCAACCATTTGCTGAAAAATAGGTGGAACTGGAGGCTCTTTCAACCACAGCAGTAGCGACTTTTTCGACAGTTTCAGCTCCAACCGGTTTCCGTCGTTTTCTGGGAAGCTCATCCAAATATTTCATGATCATCTTCCTCAAACCAATCCTCGCTGGTGGCCTTTGCACAGATCCTTTAAACGATGATATTCACGCACAGTAGCTAAGCGATTGCTGCCGTTCTAATAAAACAGTTTTACCAGTAAAGTTCGATCTTTTAAATTTTTTTTGTAAGGTCAAGATTAGCGATGACAAATGCACGCTAAATGATTCTCAGGCTATGAGTGCTACTTTATACATAAGTCTTACGGATTCGCATAAGAAAGGCTCGATAAAAGCTTCCTGGTGGTCAAAATTTGTGCCAATTTTTTTATTGCAGAATTTGTTTTCCTAGGTCAATATGGCGTAAATTCCAAGTTTCATCAAAATCCGATAAGAAGAACAGGTTCTACAGGCCCCTGAATAGTGTAACTTTATTTATAACCTCCCGGTACAATATAAGATGGAAGAGGCACATCAAACTTCTCTACATAGTCACCAAAGAGTCGAAACCAACATTGTCAAGACTTTGCATGCACAATATTGAGTGCACGACATACGGAGATATTGTGTAGAGTTTTATCCAGAATAATGTGAAAATCGCTTTGAATCAAAATTTCGGCATCGCAAACACTGTCATCTCTTTTGGGCATGCTTGATCGCTCTGCTGTTCCATGTGTGCTCTTACACATATATTCTGCTTTTTTGTAATTCTTTGCATCCAAAACACACCTGTTTTCGTAACATAAAACTTATACTGTACACTTCTGTCAATTGCCGATGAATCGCCGCTGAAGAATTTTTCTGTCAACTCAAAAACCATATGACACTTCTTATTTCGATTGCGGCCCATGTTTCCGTGAACGGAGTTTTCTTTTGGATGAAATAGAGTCATATTACTTGAGAACCAACTACCAACTCCATCTTCTGCAGCACCGTTTGAATCCTGAGATTGTCTTCGTTATCTTAATAGGACAGTACTTCTCAAACGTTCAAAGCTTGCGACTTAATTTTCAATCATAATTTTCCTCGAATCTCGTCTAAATCAATAACAATGTATTGAATGCAATAATGATGTACATTTACGATAAAGCCATAATACGATTTTAATTTTAAACCATACAAATTAACAAGAAATGTATTAAATTGTGTATATGATACTTTAAATATATATATAATAGATATTTTAAGTAACTTACAGTGAATTAATATTTTCTTAAATAATCTTTTATTTCCGACTTTTTGATATGCTGACCACCTCACATAGGGTTACCATGGCCCTCGAAGTGGAGGGCACTCCCCACAGTTTAACAATCGCTGTCATAGGAAGTTTTATTCACACAGATAATTTTCATACCTATCAAAGCTCTTGTTAATTTACTTTTGAAAACCCAATTCTGTATGCATGCTTCCAATACATGCCGAATGATTGCCATTTCTCAATTTCTGATTAATCATTGGAATTGGATTCATAATATAAGAGGTCAGTCACTATGTAAAAAAAGCGCTTAAGACATTACATTAATTAAACGAATTTTCGTTTTCCTGTTTCTGGAAAAAAAACCTATTAATAATTTTAAGATGCTCCTGGTTAGTAGTTTTTTCAAACAAGTGGTTTTAATAAAAATTTCTTCGTAAGGTTTCATATAATCTAATTTTGGAAGAAACGTGAACAAGGAACGCAATTATTAATAACCTTTGGGGAGAAGCAACGGATTTCAAATTGAAAATATTGAAGTACGGAAATACAGTAAAATCTGGTACAATTTTCATATATGCGCAACATTTCTGTATAATCCTAAATTTCACAAAGTGTTAATAATATTTTCTATATCTCCGATGTCATCACATATATCATAAGTCGAATCGATTGGGTGCCCTAAAATGGTTCTGTCGAGCCTCCCGCTTAGTTTATCAACAGCGAAATATGATCGGCATTGCTTAACAAGGTGTTGTATCCAATATGCAGTGGCGCACACAAGGGGGTTGTCCTAGGGGTTCGGATTCCCCCCCCCTCAAAGCCTTTGAGTTTTTTTTTCAATTGATGATAATCCTTTATATATATATAACGTAAAATTTAATTAAGTACTTGTAATTATCAGTTTTTTATTAATTAATTCTAATTATTAATTCAAAAACTTATTTTTTTATTGTTTTTTATTAACAAAATCGTAAGAATCAGAAGAATCACTTGGTGTTGTCTTGAGGTATGATAAGAGTTGGGAGACTTTCGACCATGCTCCCCCCCGTCTTGAGAAATACGGATATATTATAGCATGGATACTGATTAGTACTGATCCATGTGAACCTCTTTCTTGCTTCACCAATGCCACTTGTTTTGTTTAAAAGTAAGGCATAGTCGCAAATGGATTCTTATACGGTTATGAAGTCTTATACACAAGTCTGATATTAAAGTATAGTGTTTTAAGAATAAATTATTGCTATATATATATATAACACAACTCCTCTCTATTAAACAATAAATGAATAAATAATACAGTTACAGTTATATTGTACAAATGTTAAGACCCGTGATAATAATATGTCTCCAGTGGGATATAAATACAATAAGAATCAAAATAACTTGAATAAATGCTTCGCACGTGTAGCAAATTCTTTCTTGACTACATTTATTTTTCAATCTTGTGTCATCTTTGAATGAATGGGACCCAATTATATCTCAGTTTCATGCTCTTTTAGTCTCTCCTGTGGATTAAAGATAAATATCAGACCAACTGCACATACTATTAAAACTGCACAGTTCAAGATATACTCCTCAGAGATGCATCAAATCAAAGCCTCATTGGCTTAACAATATAAAAACCATTTTACTTTTGATTATTTTGCATGATTAGCTGTTAAATGTTTACTTATTTGTAAAAATCACATTTTTCGTCTATATTTACTAAGAATAAGCACTTATTAAAACAAAATTTATTCAGTAATGCACTTAAATGCACGAGCATTTTAGATTTTATTAATCTCTAAAGTTATTTATAAATCTGTAGAAACAACCGCCTGTTGCATTTTTATACTCATTTTGCTTATATGCATTTTATTTACGAAGAATCATTACCATTTTATAAAAACCGGATTTGTTTATATTTGTTCAAACGAAGCAAAAATACATTAAACTGTAGTGTGAACTATTTTTCAAAATTTAATATTTTTAAAATATGATGAAAATTAGAAAATTAAATTTTTACAGTAGAGGGCACATTTAAAACGTTTGTGAATTACAATTTAAAAGTTTTATGTAATACACTCATACACTTTTCTGAGTATTTCCTGACAAATTTGGAAATAAAATGTATATCATATTATTAATGTATAAGTCTTAGCAATAAACTTCTGATTGCATGCAAAAACAATTTATAGCCTCTCACCTCTTAGATTTAAAAGAAAAGGACCTGAATTTCTAAAACGGAATATATTTATGACTTACAAACCTCTGTACCTCCTCTCTATAAAAGTAAACTTTCTGGAAAACACTATTCTTATCAGATCTCTACTTTATAAAAGAAACATCAATTTTTCATTGGTATATTATTAAAATTTGACAAACAAGAAATAAATTTGGGGGAATTTTAATTTTATCGTTACTGCCAGCGTTATGCAGATTCTAATTATGTCTCGGGGTGGATAAGATACATTCCGTGTACATTTGCTTTGTAATTCGTTTGCCTTTAACCACTAACTCAAAAATACTACATCGATTAGTATTCTTCTAATTAGTGTTTGAATTGTTTAATCTTAAACTTTTACTGTTAAAAATGTGCTTTTATCATGAGGTTTCGAATAAAATGATGTTTGTTCAGAAAGAGAAACGTTACATGCAGTCCTTTAATAATAAAAATCTTAATTGATAATCATATTAAAAAGTACCTGAGTTTTAAAGTGATCTTTGCATTATTATTAAAATTAAAGCATTTATTTAATATAACTGAACATTTTTATTTTTCCTATTTTTGTAATATACAATAAATTATTATTTAAGTAAAGTTTGCTTTCTTTCAAATGAAGAGAGGATGAATAATTACTATAGCAGACCTAGTACATTCCTCGAGAGTTGGTATCACTTTTTATTGCGGCATCATATTGATAAATACCAATATCAACAATGTAATTTTGACGCCCAGTTTCCTCCCCTGAGAAGATACCTTAACTCTGAAAAGATGCAGAATTGTACTAGGATTTTAATTTTGGAGGGAGGCTGAACAGGCACATATTTTTAACATAGCCCATAATTATAAGACGTGGATGCTGTCGATTTTCTGCATCATGAAAATCCAACGACTTGGGTTGGGGTCGAACTCGGAAACTTGGGAGTACAAGGTCAGCTCCCTACTTACTACATCCCCACCCTCCCTTCCAGCTGGCTACGCCTTAAAATTTAACCATTGATTTAAAGAAAGTTAACTTAATGAAATATTACTATTTAACTTCTTAAAATAGAAATATTTTAAACGAACAAATCTAGGCTTAAATTGCATTTAAATAAAAAATAATTTATTTAAATTTCTACAATCTTAAAAAGGCTGTTAATTATATTAATTTATAAAATATATTCGTGGATGTATATTTTTTTAAATTTAATAATTTTGTTCTTGGAACAGATAGATTATCTTTATAATTTCACCAGCTACATTTCTCTTTTAATGCAAGTCACAATGAAACTTAATCGTTTATATGAGGCGTGTTCAAATGAAACTGATTCGAAGCGTCGCATACGAACAATTTTCAACATACTTTCATGAAGGAAAAAAAAACGCTAGTGAAGATGTATGTACTACGTATGCGCGAGCGCAAGCATATTGTTCTCTGCATTCTTAAGGACGTGCAATTCATTTAAAAAGAGATGCTGTGGATGCATCTACTTCCAAAACAGATCAGCAAGCTGTAATTAAATTTTTAACACTGGAAGGTTGCAAGCCGAAATGGGCTTGAGTTTAGAGCATTGTTTGCCTTACAGGGATGACAATGATGACTTTCTGCTGCGCATAGTAGCAGAAGATGAAACCTGGTGTTACCACTTCCAACCAGAATAAAAACTCGTCAGAATGCAATGGATACATCCCGACTCACATAGACCCAAGAAATGCAATGCCCAGAAGTCAGCAAGAAAGATGATATTAATGGCCTGTTTTGACATACAGGGACTCCTATTACTGGAATTTAAGCAGTCGGACGTCTCCATCAATGCTCAACGGTACACCAAAGTACTTGATACGCTGCATAAGGCAATCAAAAACAGACATCCAGACATCCAGAACGGCTGTCGTCAGGTATCATCATTCTGCACGACAATACAAGGTCGCGCATGTCGCCAAGGTGTGTGTCGATTCACTGACCCTTAAAAAGTGGGATGTTCTGGAACATCCAGTTTACAGTCCAGATCTGTCGGATCCAACGATGATTGTCTAGATCCAATGATTTCGTTCCGGCAACGACTTAAAGGCTGCAGTTCTGAACGTTCTATAATCAACCAAGATTGTTCTTTGCAGACGGAATTCTCTCTCTCTCTCTCTCTCTCGTAACCTTCTTTACAAATGGGACGCCTGCCTGAACGCAATGGGTCGTTTCTTTTAACAAACTTTGTCTGCATTTCACTCGTTAACTATTGTTGCTTTTATATTTAAGTATCTGTCTCTTTTCAGATCCTATGCATCTGAGGGACGCACACTTCGAATCACTTTCATTTGAACATCCCTTATATTATTTGAGATATTAAAACTATTGAAATTTTATAAGTACCAATATAGTTCCATACCAAATTGGTTTATTTACTTTTCACAGGCGCGGTAGCTCGCTGGACAGGGAGTGAACTCACAATCAGCGCTATTACACTCGACATTGTAATCCGATTATTGGTACAAATCCCTATGCCACTAGAACAGTGGTTCTCAAACTTTCAATACTTGCGAACCAATTTTCAATTATAATTTTCAACGCCCCTTCCCTCCACTCCATACAATAGGAATGTATTGAATTCAGTAATAGTATGATTTGATACTGAATCTCTACACAATATGATTTTAATTACAATCTGTACAAATTAACAAGATAAGTATTAAATTTTGTATATAGTATTACATACGACAAGCCCATGGAACTACTTTTAATTATTAACCATGTTTATAACTTAGTATTGTTAATATAATCATCAAATATACATTCTACAGTACTGATATATTTATAAAGTTTTTATAACCGTGTAAATTGTATTTTACTTTTTATTATGTAAAAATATATTTTGTTTTGCTTCCTTTAAGTGAATTTATAACTTTTTAAAAAATAATATTTCTTTTCGACTTTTGGATATGCTCGTGCTCCCCATCTAGGGTTAACACTCTCCTCCCTCTCTAGAGGGTGCGTGCTTCAGTTTGAGAAAAGCTGCACAAAACCCTTAGTGTCATTTAAAAGAAATGAGCCTTAATGTTTAAAATGAGTCTAATCAAAATGGCACCCGAGATCAATGAACGGACATAACAAAACGATTTGAGAGGGAGGGAGTAAAAGTGGCGTGACAGTAGTAAAAAATAACTTACTTTCATAGAAAATTCAAGCTAGAGCTATTGTCGAGAATCATGGCTATCAGACTGAAACAAATCGCCTCAAAAAGTAAGGCATATATAGATAAAAATTAACTATCAAAATCGCTTCCATAAAGTGTGATAAAGCCCTCATTGTCACCCATCCAGTATAGTGGTTAGTGACGCTGATTGCTGTGCCGTTTGGACTGAGTTCTATTCCCGGAGAAGGCATGGTTGTTTGTAAATGTATGGTGCCTTTGCCACAGGGGGGGTACTCTAAATGGCCGCCAAGTCGCATGTCATTCCGTGCGGTTGGTGGAAGTAGAAGAGAGGTGGAAGTCCCTTGACCTCTTCACCTGAGTGTTCTTTCTCAAAATAGGGGCAGAGCCGAGCTAAATCGTTCGGTGACTTGTATGGTGCTCAAAGCTACGTTTAATGCCAGGAGTACATTTAGCTTTTTACCACGATGAATTGCACGTTCTTCGATACGACACCGTCGATCAGGTGGCATTAGCATTAAAAGCACATTATGCCATTAAGGTATGTGTCTGCATTCGGAACGTGGTTTTAAAAATATGCACAATTGAATACTTTTTTATATTTAATATCACCTGAATTAGAATATGTATATAAAATTATATTGAGAATATTATTACAAGAAAAAAAATGATTTAAAAGTAATTTTTTGGCAAAAAAAAAAGAAGAAGAAGAAAGAATAACATATTTTTTTTTCCAAACATTCTCCTTCTATGGAAAATGCTTCTATAATATTAATATTTTGCATATATATAGCTTAGACTTCTGTACAGAGTCTTAAGTAGAATTTTAGAAATATATTATTTAGAAGTGCATATATTTATATTTTAATACATCGTAATAGAAAAATTTTAACAAAAAAACCCCATCGGTTATTATTTTAATTGATGGTAACTCTGAAAATATAAGGTAAATTTTTCTAAAATCCTAGTTCAGGTTTTGTAAAGGAGTCTGATCTATATATAAGCAAAATATTATTCTTACAGTAGTATTTTCTATAAAAAGAAAATGTTTTGAAAATATGTCATTCTTTCTTCATTTTTCACCAAAGAATGGAATTTAAGTATTTTTTTATTGTAATAATATTCTTAAGACAATTTTATATGTTTAATCTGACATTAAATATCACAGAAAAATATTCATTTATATTTATTTTCAAAATCATGGCTCTAAACGTAGTCGGATTCCTTAAGAAGATCGATTATGTAGAAAGATTCTAAATAGACTAGTGGTCAAGGTAACGGACTCGTGGCCAGATCGTCATGAGTTCGAGCCTAGTACCACTGAAGTACCACCGTGTAGGGGCACGATGCATATTAAATCTTTTGAAGCTCGCGCGTTCTGCCGTTGATGTGGTGTAGATGTTAAGAGAGGGTGGTGCCAGCTCGGGTGTCGTCCTCGTCATTTGAAAGTGGTTCAAATGACGAGGTCCATCACCAAAAGTCCTTGTGTGGCTGAATAGTGCGACTCACGTTCTCTTTCTAAATTTATTGTATAATAAAGCAAAGATATTTGGCTTGAAACAAACAGAAATTATCTGTAAATATTGTATAGTGATTGAGTGAACTTCAATAAAAAAAAATAATATGTTTTATTTTTATTTTATGTAACTGTGTGTCATAAGTTGTTTCCAAACTATACTAAATTCATAAGATTGGGTTTATTCCGTTGTTAAAAGGAATTACAATATTTATTTTAATGATAAAATAATATAAAAGTTTAACTTTTTACTCTTTACCTATTTTGTTTCCCCCCTTCTTCAGAATAACTGCAACTGACAAAAAAAAATTAGGTTTCTATTCTTAAGTACTTATTTTAGGGGTTGTAAAGAGGTCGCAGAGTCTGTCAAAGAGGAGTGTTTTACGCGCTTCCATGGTATCGGAGATAATGCATCCTGAACAACGTCGATAAAACTGCTCGTGCCGGAAAAGACTCATTTAAAATCGATTAAAAGGCTTCCCTCTGTACTATTACGCTTATCTATCTCAGAAACAATCATTTCATGCTCCTAAGCGATTCATTTCAATTACCTTACCAGGACTCTCTTGTTCTTTTTTGGAGCTCGGTTCCATTTGTGCAAGTCGAGCTGAGCTAATCAATGTGACATTCCTATAAATATTGGACTGTACATAAGAAACCAAGTAGATAAGCAGCAAATATAAAAAAAAATATTACGACTGAAAATAGAAAATGAAGTAAACAGGATATGTTTTACCAGTACGTAATATTATAGCTAAATTTAAGTAGTTTATTTATGAGCAATTCCAAACAACTGAAAAAGTATATGTGCAATTGAAAACAGTTCAAAGTTTTGGATAAAGTAAGAATAAAAAATACTTATGTATAATATACAGGGTGTCCCCCAAACAGCCCCCAGATTCAACACCATCACATTTCTCGCTGTGAGTACATAAAAAAATTTCTAATGAGCAGTACATATACGAACTATTGTTATCGAGAGAAAAATGTTAAATAATGATGGATGATTCATGATAGTTCATGATGAGGCTCCGATGCATTTCTGTGCGTTTGTACGTGACTGGTTGGATATGCACACCTCAACTACTGGATAGGACTTGGAGGTCAGGATCTATGGCCATCATGATCATCATATCTCACACTGTTGGATCTCTTCCTTACGGGGCATTACTGAATTAGTGTATCGAGATTTAGTGGGTGCACAAACGGACATGCTACTTGTACTTCGGTGGATACTGCGACGTGTGCACTCATCCATTCCACGGAGCTGTGTAGCCTGCCTCGATATGCACGGAGGACACTTAGAACACCTGCCCTTAGAAATATATGCAAGTGCTGCTGCTGATATGTCCAATACGGAGTTTAATTTCACCAACTATGACTAACGGGTCTATCCTCTAACCTGTCTTTAATTCTCTCGGGGTAAATTTCTTTTAAATATTGTTCCATTGAAAACTTTCTCCCGAAGAAGAAGACACGATTTATTCAAATGAAGGGTTTTATTTAAGCATTCACGTTTAGGTACGTGGGGTTAGTGGAGAATAGTCGAGAGTTAGTCGACGAGTAATTGCTGAATGACCAATGATTGCT
The DNA here is from genome assembly GCA_019973975.1 of Trichonephila clavata. Lineage (NCBI taxonomy): Eukaryota > Metazoa > Arthropoda > Arachnida > Araneae > Nephilidae > Trichonephila > Trichonephila clavata. Next base: position 47,436 of record BMAO01013002.1, read on the forward strand.
AATTGAAGATTTAGTCAATAAGGTAGAGCTTGATTATAACGACCGGAGGTCGATTAACTAAGAGCGGAATTACTGTAATTTAGACCGTAGACATCGAAAGTGTTCCAAGAGTAAATGAATTAAATTATATTAAAATATTAGTTATTCTTTTTGCCGTGTAATGGCTCCTATACTTAGTCGTGGTGTGCATTTCCTAAGCTGGGTTGTTAATTTAAGTGTGAGAACAATAAAATAAAATTTACACCACTTGTTATGGCTGATCTTTCATCCAACTCCCAAACACCAATAAATTCATCGCGTTCCTTACATGACGTCATACTTTGTCTTCTGTATTTTTCTGGTAAGCTATGGAATGTGCAGGCACAGTTTTCGGGGCATTTTTCACGTACTCCCAGAGATGAATCTGGCTGTGCAGAGTTTGGGCACTCTTTTTGGGACATCCTGTATTTTAGGGCACAGTTCCCAATTTATTTGCTTTATTTCGACCGTGTTTCTCCAGATATACTTCCTGAAAGTATGATATTACCTGATAATTTTTTTAATCACACGCAAGACACTTTTAAAAACAACAACAACTGAATTTTTAAAAAGGTATTTTTTTTCCTTAAAGAAACAGACTAGAAAAGGAACTGTTACAGCATAGTTGTCATTTTATTTGAATTAACTTATATTGCCTAGTTTCTGTTACTATTTTTTTTAAAAGTATAATCCCCAAAAAAAGCCTTCAGATAAAGTATTTTTTTGTCTATATCAACGGAGGAGATAAACACGAAAACAGTTTCCTTAAGATAAAAGGCAGTAAATGAGTCTCTTGAAATTTCGCTGATGTAATTCGTTGTGATTTCGAATCTTTAACGAAGCTTTTCCTGAACTCTGGATATTTCATAAATACTTTAGAAAAAAATTATGATTAGACTGAAGGTACTTCAAGCTCATTGCATAGTTACGGCCTCATATAATGCTTCCCTCTACCGACGATGAAAAATATCCGTTCGCAAGGAAGGTTCTCAAGAGAGCCGTAAAACACTTTTATGCGTTCTTCATGCCTTCGGTAATTATTTTCGATCTTGCATCTTAAGTGACTCAGTTTGGCTTATTTCTGCGATAAAAACGAAATATTTTTCGAGAAAAGGATAACATGAAATATTTATTTTTTATAACGTTGTAGAGCACGAAGAATCTTGAAAAATACCTCATAAAGTCTTTAATGACACTGCAGAAATTCTTATACATATTTCATTACAACACATGGAATAGGTCAATTATGTTATCCATATTTCTGACATACATAAACAAATAAGAACATTGAAAGAAGTATTTACTCATGTTAATTTTAAATAAGTTATTTATTTTTATATAAATGGTTTAACAAAGATTTTAGCAATGGATTCTTTCATTTCAAATTACGATCCGTTGAAGTAAGTATCTCTCGAAAAAGTACCACTCTTTCTAAACTCTTTACACACGCCACGTGATAACCTTTTCGCTTTATCGATATATTCGAGAGCTAGTAAGTTTTTAATTAATGCCCGTACAATCAGAACAACCCCTCAGGGGGCTCACCTTCTTTAGACTAGTACGGGTTTCACGCTCCCGAGGGACCCCAGTGATCTTTATTTTCCCCTCTTCCCTCTCCGCCTTTTTTTCCCTTTAGACATTTGTTTGCTTTGGGGAGTTTTTCTTTTATGGTTTTGTATTGAGCCGTAATTACAAACTGCCGTCAATAATATCATTAAATGGTGCGACACGAACGGTCACAGTATTTCTGCAAGCAAAAGTTGCTGCGTACACTTTTGCCGCAAACGGGGTATTCATCTCGACCCCGAAATACGCATCCGTGACGTACAAATTCCCGTAGTCCCCGACGCACGGTTCCTCGGAGTAATTTTCGACCGCCGACTCACTTTCCTTCCGCATATCTTACATTTTCGGAAGAAGTGTGAAAAGTCTTTAAACTACTTGTAGGTGTTATCCAACACCTCTTGGGGGGGGGCGGATCGAACATCATTACGTAGAGTATATCAATCAATCGTACTTTCTCGCATCGACTACGGATGTGTTACATACGGATCGGCGTGCAACTCTGCTCTGAAAAAACTAGACCCTGTCCACCATATGGCATTGAGAATCTGCTCTGGTGCGTTTCGCACATCGCCAGTGCAGAGTCTCTGCGTCGACTCAAACCAGCTTCCTCTGGATCTTCGACGGAAGAAGCTGTCACTTGCCTATTATTTTAAGGTCTTGTCCGTGCCTTCCCATCCTTTAAAAAACCTGTACATGAGTACCAGCATGAGGAGACTATATGATGCACGACAATCCAACATCCAGCCATTTATGGATAGGATGAAGCTTTTTGTGTCCGAACTCGCCCTACCTAACGTGGATATCCACCAAGAAACGTTTTGTAAATCCTACCTCGGAATACGCCTCGTTTCCGTTTTATCAACCCTTTTGCTTCTTACAGTAAATACACCGTAGCACCTGTTGTTTTTCAGCACATCTTTACTTACCATCGCAATCAGTATAGTGGTTCTTCGGCTATCTATACAGATGGTTCGAAACGTGCGGGTTACGCAGGCTGTGGCGTCGTGATTGAAGATAACATGCTCGGTTATCGGCTCGACACTTCTTGCAGTGTTTTCACTGCCGAAGCTGTCGTCACATATACCGCGCATATCAATTAATCGACTCCAGTACGCCTCGTTATTACTGCATCTATACTGACAGCATGAGTGTATTAGAAGCGCTTGAACATTACAACGACCGGTGTCATCCAGTGGTGTGTAATGTACTCGACATCACGAGTCGACTGTACAGCAAGGGTTTTGATATATTATTTTGCTGGCTACCCAGCCACGTAGGGATTATTGGCAATGAGCAAGCGGACAGTGCGGCTCGGTCGGTGACGACCTTTTTGCCACTAGCTGTTCCGCTATCAGATATGAAGCGCATCATCCGGCATCATATTTTTACGATCTGGCAGGAATCATGGAGTCAGCAGTTGGATAACAAACTGCACTCTGTGAAACCTGTCATAGGAGCATGGCCTGAGATGCCAATGCGAAGGACTGATTTCAAATTGACTCGTCTTCGCATTGGTCATACTCGCTTTACACACAGGCATTTGTTGTTGGGGGAAGATGCTCCTCAATGTCCTTCATGTAAGGTCTTGTATACAGTGCGTCACATTTTAATTGATTGTCCAGTTTTTAACCATCATCGAATCACATTTTTCCATACATCTGTTTTATCCTTGTTTGACTTGGTGGGAGAAATGCCCCACCAAAATCTATTCGCCTTTCTTTTAAAAATTGGACTTTTATATCTCATTTGACAAACTTATTTTAAACTATTTTAACTTTTTATACTTACATGTGTGCATGCAGGCATGCACACATATAAAAAAATATTCTAAAATTTATATTTTAATTTTATTACATTGTTTTAATATTTAACAAACGTGTGGCGCAGTAAAGCCAGGTTTGGCTCTTGCGCCATAAAACTCAACACTCACTCACCCAATCAGAACAAATATGAATCAGCGCCAGTTACGTAGAGAACTTGAGGGAAAAGGGGTTACTTGATCTAATTTATACATTTAAGGCAGTAATTATCAGACTGAGGGATGCCACCCTCCAATAGGGGTCGTGATAACCCTTCGTGGGGGCGCGAACATATCGAAAAGTTGAAAATAAAAGATTAGTAAAATATGTTTATTGAAAGGCAGCAAATCAAAACGCATTCTGACATAATAAATAATAAAACATACACATTATGCTGATATAATATACTTATATAAATGTATTAGTACTGCACAATGTATTTGATAATTAATTTATCAGTACTAAATTAAGAACAATTTTAATAATTACTGGTGACTCCCATGGACGTGACAAGCTGAGCAAAGTTTTTTAAAGGAGTGTAACATAATACCTTTTCCATGATAATTAAATCTACCTAACTTAAAACATCTATTACTTAAAAAGAGCATATACAAAATTAAGTAATTATTTTAATAACTTGTACAGTTTATGATTAAGGTCGTATTGTATCTTAGTGTCAAAATACATTATTATTGAATTCGATACATTGTTATTGTAGTGGTGGGCGTGATGAAAATTATGAATAAAAATTGGGTCACAAATATTGAAAGTTTGAGAATCACTGATTTAAGGAAAAATTAAGCTCTAATAAATATATATCTGAAAAATATATTTTGAAAATATTATAAGACATTTTTAATGTGGAATTTCATAAAAAAAATGAGAAATTTTTGCAACATTTTAATACTTATTGTTATAATGCAAATGTAATAGTTCGTGATAAGCAGTTATGGAATAAGTGATAAATAGTTGAACTTTGCTGCTAAAAAATATTGTTATATATTTTTGCTCATTTTTATTTAATTTTATTTTTATCCAGTTCGTATTTCAATTTATTTTCCTTCTTCACAAACATACATATTACTTCGCAAATGCCATCTCTCGACATTCACTCTATGCAAGTGGGAAGGTTGAGTTGTAAAATAGTCATTAAAAATAAATCGAAGTTTTTGAGAAGGTTAAGCTTTATTTTTAAAGTTTTGAAACGCGTTTACGTCCCTTCTACCCTAGAGGTGTGGAAGGAATTAAATGATGATACGACATGATGAATTCTGATTATTTTATTTTATCACTATAATCAACTCCGACACAATAAACACTTTAAACAAGATAATTGGATCCAGTAATAGAGCAAAAAGGAGGCGAGATTCGCGTTGGGGAGAATATATTCAATCATGCAGCTCTACCTTTAATATTACTTTATACAGAGCTTACGTATTTAATGACCGACTATTAGTTTAACCTTCTAAACATCGACTTAATTTAAGATAACAGTATCTGAATTCTTGCAGTCTTCTATTTCGTTTAAGTTGACTTTAGCACTTCCCGCTAGCTAATTTTATCACTTTCTTAACATCTAAACTTCTGGCTTCCTTACTTTTTGTTTACGTATACCTTTCAATGTCAATTCACTTCACTTCACTTCTAATGTACTTACAATTCACTAACTCTCCAACACACTAAGAAAGAATATATATATTAAACTTAATTTGCAAATCACGTTTTCTACATTTCGGAGAAGATTGGTTGAAAATGCTGGCCCAAAAGAATTCCCCAGTGGGTTAGTGGAAGGACGCGTATAGATCCGTCACAGTTTGAATGCCATTTTATTCTACAATAAATGTACTTTTATACAAACAAATATTCAAATACTTACTTCTTGAAATATCGATGTATATCGAAGTTTTTTTTTATCGAGGTTAAAATATATTTGAGAGAACTATATTAATTTTTACCTCTAAGGAAGCTCAAAACACTTCAATTTAAGTTCTAGTGATTGGAAACCTTCTGGATTTATTTGAATAGACATAATACAAGCATTGAATATCCTTCGGTAATATATTTATTATAACAGAAGGGAAACTTTTCTTAGTAATCCAAGCATTTAGAGATCTTATATTTAAAAGCACGTGATTATTATTATTATGGGTTTTTTTGCATTCGATAAGTTGATTGACCCTTAAATAAAAAGGTAATATTGGCCATTTTGTAAAAGCGTTACTTAAAATAAATATCCGTTATTTTCTTTTTGGTCTCTTTATTCTTGGCTAACAGTATCACGCTTTAAAAATTTCTTGAAATGACAAGGGACAGCAGATCTACGAGCACAGGAGAAACCAGGATAATTGATTAATCATTCCACTTTAGTTCCTTGTTTATGTTCCATTGATTATCGGTTCAGTTTAGCTGCTATTTGCAATTGGGTGTTTTGGCTGTATTCAACAAAAGATTTGTCTACTTTTGCATTTAGTCATCGGCATACTCTTGCGTTGGGGAAGGATTTGATGCTGCAGAACACGCACATCACAAATCTTTAAATTTGGAAAGTTTATTAAAACATTTATTTACCTTAACGGGATGAAATATATATATACCATCTGTTTTCAATTTTTATGCATCATGAACCCCTATTTAGCATGAGGAGGAATTAGTACAGAATATAAGGTTTAGTAAAATTAAATTTTTTACAATACATAAATAAACAATAAAAAGTATTCCAAAATACAACAACCAAATTAATTCAAATTAAAAATTACTAAAATTAATAAAATATAAATAAATAAATTCAAATTAAAAATAAATAAGTAAGTAAATAAAACAAGATACACTCCAAATACAAATTCAGTTCGTACAAAATTTTGAATGAAAATTATTAAATTTGTAAGCTGAATTAACACTAACTCTAGCCAACACGCAATTTATTGCGTAACTAGTATTGTATAAAATAGATAAAAATTACGTAAGACAGATTTTCTCTTAGTTGACTTAGCAGTTTAGTGGAGGTGCAGTCACTAGTTGTGTTACGACATTGTCCAAGATCTTACAGACAATCAGGCGAATTATAACGTTGTCGCAAGGTCAAGATGTTTGAAGCTACCATGGGCCTTCATATGTAATATTTGGACACGACTGTGTAAATGTGCCAACAGGGGCAATGAATGCTACAAGGGACTTATCGATGAAGTAATGCTCTGGATAGTGCAAGTGAATTAATATCGGAAAATTATGCAACAAGCCGAAATAAGTTCAACGAATTCGTTGTCTACCTTTAGTGTTCTGAATCTACTTTACTAACCACGATACCTTCCACCATATCTAGAAGCTTAAATAGGGCTGAATTATCCTCGCAGAGGCTCTTAAGATGTCTATTGTTAACCCTAATCAGTGTCATCTAGAGTAGTATCACCTGCCAATTATCAAATTGGTAATGCGTAGTTTTCAGCACTTAGCCCACTTACGTCTTTGAGCGTCAGGTTGCTTATTCACGTATAGGGATGTGTAATTAACATAATGACTATTTCAAAGAGTGCTGTATAGTACAAATACTACTATTGCTACAACAACACTACTAATAATCTAAAACTAGTCTTTCTTGGTTCCACAATAATTTGAGCTTAAAATACACTTACATTTTATAACCTGCATTTCAAAATTTAAGAATCGTTTTACTAATATGTTCTCATGAAAATAAATTATTTATAGGGTCGGGAAGGAAATGATCATTGGTTAGCATGATTAAAAGAGAAGAACGGTTTCCTGGAATTCAACACATGTTGACATTGCTCTATTGTATGATGATTTGTTATAAAAATTGACGTGAATGCCCTTTTAAAAGGAAAATTTCTGAAAAAGTCTTAAATATTGTTTCATTAATTTAAATATGTAACTGCGGTTAATAAAGATACTAAATAATAAGTATGAAGAATTTAAAAAATTCAAAATTGAAAAAGAAATTTACCGAGTTTTGTTTTTATATGTTGCGCCCTAAAAAAACCAAGTTCTAATATATATATACATACTATACTGAGAGAAAATGATATAACCCCATGGACACATTCTTAATGAATGCTGAAAATTCGCAAATAACGGAAGAGCATACAAGTTATGACGAATCACGTTCCGGACGTGCTCGAGGGATGAGAGATTAGGGTACGCCTACGGCCAGAGAAACTCTTGGATATTTTGTATGGCTTGTTTGCTAATTCGTGCAACGTGTGACAGAATATTATCTTATAGATAAACGGCATTACATAGGACCTGAAGGTAGGGATATTCTACCGTTCACAGCAGGTCCCTTACAAATTGTTGGGACGACCTAGTGTCAGTAGGATGAATTAAAAATTTAAAAATGACCGACTCTAATACACGATAGAGCCTCAAAAAATGATGACGTTGATTTTCCTCCTCTATTGAAATCGCTAATTCAGAGATACATGCGTTGCGGTTTGAAGGTTTTATTTCCAAAGAAAGAAGCATGCAAAAAATTTCCAATGAAACATAGTTGAATGGCAAAAGAAACTTTGATACAACATATATAGAAAGTATTTGCGATGATGCGAAACATAATGAAGTTAATACTCGCAATTCTTTACGCAGTGAGACTCAAGAACCAGTAAGTCCTAGTCTGAAAAACTTTAGAGCATCCAATTTATCAATATTTAACAAAGTTCAATTTCCAAACATGTTAATCCAAGATTTGATCATGGAAACATCTTAAGAAAACGGGAATAATAGTAATCCTTCAATTTCTCGAATAAGCAGATCATGTGCATTTACATATTAAGGGAAGAACTGATGCCACAGGAGAAAATAGCTGTATACAAAGCCTTATGCAAATTAGATGCGGTATGTTCGATACAGGTGTGATTAAATAGCTTCACGAGCTGCTTATGCTTCACTTTACGGAAATTCCAGGTGAGAGGTGAAAGCAGGGGTTGAAGGTTTATATCCAACATGTACAATTTCGAAAATCTAATACATGAAAGACATAATGCATTGGCGTTCAGAAATTTGAAAGAATATGTTATTTTTTCGTTAAAACGGGAGTAAATGCAGTATAAGAGAATTTAACACACATATATTTGTATATATATACTTCTTAAATTTTATTTGAGATACTTAAATGACTTGAATACTAAAAGATAAATTGCTTCTTTTAGTTTTTGGAGTCTTAAATTACGGATGCAGAAATGAAAAACATTTCTGAGTGAGGACTTCTTTTAAACTTATATGCAATTGGTGTGTTTAACCAACTTGTAGCTAGTCAACCTTCCCTCTTATATGTTTACAATGTCGAGCGAAATCCTTTGAAATATAAAATATTGAAGTTCGAAATCAATTCTTAATAAAAAGGGAACATGTATTTGAAAATGTATGAATCAAAGAACAATAATAAAGCTATTGTTACATTCAACTAACCAAATACACATTCAAAGACTGAAAAATAAAGGCCTAATTGTAGTACTAGAAATACGAAAAATGTTTTCCATGAAAAATTTGTAAGTTAAATAAAATTAAAATCAAAAGAGAAACATTATATATATTTTTGTAATTGTCTGTAATTTAATAAAAATGGTAATGAAAACAGTTTATTTAAATCTAACTCATATTTATTAATAAAGGCTATCTTATAATCAACAATTAACAATTAATCCATAAACTTTAGAATTACGTAATCCACACAATATGCTGATAACTATTAATAAATTTAAGTCGGTATTTTTGTTTAATATACGTAAATATATTTATTGGGAATGATAATAATTCGTAACTGAAGTAAAATATACAGAAGTTAAAAGAAAAACAAATTTTTGTGTACCTTCTAAAAGAATAAATATTTGATAAAATTACTATATCATTTAAAAAGAGGCCTGAATGAAATTGTTAAAGATTATTTTTTATAGGTACGGAATAAAATTGATTAGTTTCACTTAGTGCTACTGCTTCCAAAAATCATTTAGACAAAAATTCACGTCTTGCAAATAAAAGTCTCAACTATAAGATAATACAAATGTCATTTACAATACCCAAGTGTGCTGACACAAGAATTTCTCGGCTAGTGTGAACACCCTCGGCATGATAAGGGGTGGGAATTTTTAGTCACAAATAGACCTTTGTAGGATAAAACACTCTCCATCAACCTGTTTATCTTTCAAATGGAGAAGAAATGGATTGGAAGCTATAACTAATGGAAAGACCGAAAAGTCCTCTTGAGGCAGAATTTTATTTTTATAACCTTCTTGACTGGACAAAATGTTGGCGTTCTTTTTAAAATCAATCAAAACTTGAAAATAAGCGAAACAAGAAGCAGGCAGTGGAAATTTCAATACTTTGCTGACCACTAAGATTGAAAAATATGTCGAGAATATTCTAAGGAATGGCATGTCTTAGGTTAGAAATCGGGGATAGTTTTTTTTATTATTATAAAAAAAAGCATAGAATCGAGAAATGTTGTGAAAGGGATGGGGAAAAGTGGTAGGAAAACTAAAAGAGCAGAATTTGTACTTAGAAAAGACATAGATGTTGCACCGAGGGAAATAGAATATTCTAACACAAAAGCACTATGCAGTGACAGTCGAAACAGTGCTAGATCATTGGTTTTCGGGTCAAGGGTGGAAGCATTTCCGAAACGGCTGAGATTGTGAACTGATCGCATGCCTCCGTAGTAAAAGTGTGCAACGCATGGCAAAATGAGACTCCAAAATCAGTGACGTTACAAATGGGTTGCTCCGCGGGCCATAGATGACAGAGGTGAACGATGGCTGCGGAGATGCGTTTGGGCGAATAGACGTGCTACTGTTGAGAAACTGACCACCCAGATGAACCACGGAGCTACCAATAGCATATCCCAAACTACCGTTCAACGAACGTTGCTGGGTCTCGACCTCCGAAACACACATCTGGTTCATGCATCTAGGATGACTTCTGTCCATCCGCAACAAAGGCTAAAGCGCAACTGGACATACACTGAGTGGCGACAGGTAGCGTTTTCCAATGAATAACGTTTTATGCTCCCCTGGACAGATGGACGCTAGCGTATACGGTGTGAAATCTCTTATATATATATATATATATATATATAAAGCAAACATCCTGCAACCATTACCGTAATGGCCCAGGCTGGAGGAGGGAGCTTTATGGTCTGGAGAATGTTTTCCTGATATTCTCTGGTTTCACTCATCTTAATGGAAGGCACGATGGATCAATACAAGTACGAATCTGTCGTTGCGGACCATGTCCACCCTTATATGCACCCTTATTCTTAGGATGTTGGCATCTGTCAGCAGGATAATACGAAGTGTCATAAAGCTGGCAGTGAACGTGCTTGGTTCGAAGAGCTCCAGGATAAATTTACCGTTCTTCCCTGGTCAGCAAGCTCACATGACTTAAACCCAATTGAGAATTTTTTTGACAATCTTGATCGGGTTGTTCACGCCATGGATCCTCACCCACGTAATCTAGAGTATCTGGCCCAGCATTGGAGTTTTCAAGGCTCAACATCCCAGTGAACACGTTCAGGAACCGAATTTACTTCCTGCTTGTCTGGCCGTAGTGCGCTCTGCGAAAGATGGTTATTCTGGTTTTTGACAGGTGATCACATTAATGTGACTAGACTGTGTAATTCCTCAACAGAGAACACGTCTTGACTTTCTAAGAAAATTTTTTTCAGTTTTTAATTTCTGCTGGATTCAGTGACAACAAGATAGAAATGTATAGTTTACTTTCCTAATTTTGTAGCATACAATGAACTCGTATGTAACTCCTTTTAACTCTTTAACCTATGGCTCTGCAATCTTTATCAATACGCTTATGTTTTTCATGCATAACAGTTTTTTTTAAAAAAAAAGTATTTTTCAAATAAAGGTAACATGTTTGAAAATTATATATGAAACATATTTAAGAGAGAATAATGGTTTTCGTCATTGAATATATTTTTGATTAAACAGATAATTGCTCAGAGTAAGCTTATTTCAGTCTATAGCAGACAGACAGAAATAACTAATAAGATAAATGAGTAAGAATCCAGCTTAAATTCGCATAAAGAAACAATTATAGTTTCAGAATGTTCATTGCAAAAGAATAAAATAAGTATCGTTCTTAACTGTTCATAATAAGCTATATTAGTTCAAGAGATATTTGGCATTCTTTTAGAGAAATTGGTACAAAAAGTTTTCGTTCAGTTTCTCTTCATCTTTTTTTTTTTACTAACAATTGTTTGACGTGTGTTTTTCATATTACTTTCTTAATACGTTTGTTTTTCTTTTAAATTAATTCAACGTAAGGTGTTTTTCGGGTCAATATCATGAATTCAAAAGTCAAATACAATTATCATATTCTTATTTTAATAAGCCATTTACTACCAGGAAAATTCAGAGCATCTTTTCCTGTTTCCCAAAGTTTTACTTCAAAGAAAACATGTCATTTTACAAAGTATAATATTACTAAATTACAAATAGAACATTGTAATGAGATGTACCGTAATTTTTAATGAAAATGAAAAACACTACGAGATAACTCGTAGCTGACTTTCGTTTGATTTTAGAAGCTCGTCAACTAATTTAATTTATAGACAGTCAGATGTGTAATGATCCTCACTGAGAGAAACCTATAATGCGATGGTATTTATAAAGAGTTATAAAGTAATACATAACAAACTGATAAGTAATAATTAGCAGACCTAAAAAAAACCATCCGTTGGTACAAGAAAACCACTTTACCTTAGTTCGAAATATTCCTACAGAATGCATACATGTTCTATAACCAAATAATTCGAGGGAATAAAAACACGAAAATTCGTCAATTTAGAGAATCTGTTATTATGCACATTTATTTGATGGCAACGGTAGCAATGCCGGAGAAAGCAGCAACTTTAATACAAATGTAACTAATTTTCATTACTTAGAACATTTTCTTTCCACAGGAAAAAAAGGATGCCTACAAAGCCATATTGAATGTGTGCAAAGCAAAAAATGTTAGGAGATTAGATATTTTTGTCCAGTGTGTTCCAATAATCCAGCACTTTCCGTTGAATCTTGTTTTATACAGCAACAATAAAAATAGTTTTAAAATTTTTTTTAAATACATTCATGTATATATAAATATTATGTTATAATCTTATTGTCTAAGTTATGGTTTTAATAATAAACTTTGATATAATTAATACGTTTTTAATTTTTTCATTCATCCTTTCTAATAATTACTAACTCAAACGGAGATGTGTAATCAATCTAAAATTGCAGCATTAGTAAAAAATATAGTAGCCGTAAAGTTTGGGTACACACGCTTACTACGAGATATCTCGTAGTTGGCAGTGATGTGAGTTAAACTACTCAGGATAAAAAAAAATGAATTTAGAGGTTTTATAACACAGAAGTAAAATATTTAAAATATTTGATGCCTTTTATTCGTAAATGAATAGAATAATTGATGCTTATTAAACAATTGTACTTTATCTTTTTGTTTTTGTGTACTTAGAGCTGAAAAATATTTATGATAATAGGTGCAAACCTCTTAGAAGAGAGAGAGCATTGTGAATAAAAATTTATATCTTCAAACGGTCGAAGCTTTCATTTATCATTAAAGGTTGATTGTAAATCTCATAATTTAAATAATTTTAAGTTGAATTTTTTAAAAAAATAAAATTTATATTATAATGAAACATTATTTATTCTAGAAAACCTATCTAACAGGTAATTATGATAAATAAGTTAATAAAATAATACATCATTTGTTTCCTTTTGTTTTACGTATAATGATATAAACTTTATACAAGTGCAAAGGAAATTACGAAATGTATTATGATATTCCATTTCTGTACTAACTGCACGAAGGAATAATTTTTACAAGCTCGTCTAAATCGAAAATAAACTTTTCAGCAAATCAAATATTTGACTCCCTAACTATGGCGTTCTTTTAAAAGAAAAAAAAATGCTGTAGGTATAAGTATAATGGCATATAAGCTATTTTTATTTTGACTCTTTGGTTTTAATTTTGTTGTTACGTTATTTCAAACATAAAAATCTTTAAAAAGTTCGAGTGAATTTCGTTAAAATTTGCTCTTTGGTTCTTGGTAATAGAAAAAAAGTTAACAAAATCTTAATTCATTTGGTCGATTCACGTGTTGATTAAATTTTAAACGCCGGCATTTTTTGACAATTTGTTCTGCTTGAGAGGGTATAGTACCTTGCCAGAAAAAAAATTGTTCGTTGCCATATACAGGTTACGATTCGTCATAAGTTAATAAATGTGCTTATTTTGATCTGGATTTTATATATTATCTATAACAATGTATAAACTTTAAGAAAACTAGATAAATTTTTTCTTTAATTAATAGAATATTTTCTGAAGAAAGATATAAATATGAATACCAAATTTTTTAAAAAAATACCTCCTGTTCCCTGAAGAAAATTTTTAATTATACACTTTAGAATCTCAATTATCGCTTTAAATTGAAGCTAAATATAAGCTTTATTTCGTATACCGCTTAAATATCTTATATTTTAATATTTTTAAAATTAAAAATATTCGTAAAAATTATCTTTTAAAAAATTTCAATTTTTATACGGTTACACACACACACACCACCACACACACACACACACACACACCACACACACACACCACACACACACACACACCACACACACACACACACACACACACACACACACACACACCACACACACACACAACTATTTTAACTATTTAAACTATTATTAACTATTATTTAACTATACTAACTATTCTATTCACATTTTTCATATTGATTCGGTAAAATAATATTTAATACATATATCAATTATGTTACACAAATATACGTTACTCATAGTACATGAGTACATTGTAAAAAAAGTTGATTTAATTCACTATTAATATCAATTTGAGTATTAACTACATTAGTACCCTCGCCATTATAAATTCCTTTGACAAAAGGCTTGTGGTAGTTAAAGTAGGATACGTGAACGTCGGTAAATTTACTAATCGTGAAAACATCGCAACAATGGTTATATCACACCTAATCGCCCCAGTGCTCTAACAGAAACAAAATCCAAACTAAACCCTGATTTTATTTGTACTAATTTCAACCCTTCAACTTTATCGAAATCAGTATTGAAATCACCGCCCAGAATGAGTGGAAGTACACGGTACAATTTCTTCAGTAGTTTAGTACACACACACACACACACACACACACACACACACACACACAACACACACACACACACACACACACACACACACACACACAAATGTATTAAACCATTTAACATAAATGGGGCATACAGAATAAAGATTTATGACAAGAATATGAATGCCAATATTCGTAACTCTGAGTAAAACTTTCTTTACAATCTTGCGGGAAAGTGTAAAAAATTGAAACTGGAAAATCAAGTTTAAAGATTGATTTTTCAATATTTCAAATAAAACTTAATACATAATATTTAAAATGATCCTGCTTCATATGTAGGATCTTCTAGTTCTGAAAAATGCTGATTTGTGGCTTTTCTTCTCATTCTGCTAGCCCTACGTGCCTCTAATGTATATGATATCGATTTAATTTCTGCATTTCTTAAGCGTGCATAATTGGCCCGAAAAGAAGAAGAAACAGCAAAATGTCCTATTTTAAAGCCAAGAGCTTTCATTATCTTTATACTTCCCGACATTCCTTCGTTGAACATCACTATTGCCTCATTTACAGCTATGTCTACAATAATTTTAGATGATCCAGAAGTTTTGGGGCCGTACTTCCAAACGGTCGAGTTGAACGACTCATTAGCGTTTTGCGTTTTACCACCGCCCCCTAGACATTTTTTTAGCAATTTTGGTGCAGATAGTTCTGCTATTATATGCTTTATTTTATCCATTATTACAATTGGCGCAGTACATTTATGCTTGAATGAAGAAGCACTATTTGTAGCAACTGCCTTTTTGATATTTGCATCACGAAGTATCACGGATTGGGCAGAAGTGATGCATAGGTACATTATCAGTGGACTTATAATGACAATAAATTGCTCATATAGCCTGACGCATATCTTTAGCAGAGCTGTGATTCTGTCTAATAGCATTGCCGTAATAAGTGGTTATTATGTCAAGTAACTTGTCTGTCAGTTGCCTTACCGCTGATACTCTTACCGTCTGATAATTTTGTTGCCACGATTCATTGTTTTTAATTTTCGAAGTCTACCACCCATACACTTTGTATGTGGCCCATACATTAAACTTTTTCGACAGCATATCGTACTGTCCGTTGAAGCTCTGGGAAGATTTTTGTATCTCTATTACCGATATACTTGATATATATGGCATTTCATTGTGGGACTGATCTTTGATATATCTGCTTCATCCTGTCTACTTCAATTGTACTGGAAGAACCAATATGGTTCTTTACACAATGTGGGTGATGTTTTCATTTCCACTCTTCATATGAATGGCCAGATTTCGAACCTCGCCATTTTTCATATCCATTACAATATGTATAATAAACGGCAACATCAAGTACTTTTCTTGTAATATCTCCAATGACACTACACACACCAATATGTGAAGTGTTTTTCATGTACCACTGACACAGATTTCGTTGTATCCAGAAGCTGATATTTCTTCTTTCGCAGCATTCTTCCTGGAGTCATTTGTTACTTCACAACTGGCCAAATTTATTTTTTGCAGGATCTTTTCATGTGCCTTTTGTGACACTGAGGGGGCAAATCCATTGTTGTGCAAAAATTTTCTATACCACAAAAACCTAGCTCTACTGTGTGCATAGCATAGGTTATTCGTGTATTTAATTTATAGTCCTTACTTGAAGAAAAAAACTGATGAACTTTTGAAAGTAGACTGTGTACTGCATGAGTAGCACTCAACATAAGACTCAGATACCAATCCATACAAAACCTTTTCTTTTACAATTGCTTTAGTATTGCAGTTAGGGCATGTTACATATTGGGATAGTTCAGATAAAAATATCAATGTTTATCAATCTATAGCCATTAGATTGATTATAATTTCTTACTTCCTTACCAAGATCACTTTTTTTGCACAGTTTCTTAGCTGAAGCAGATATACAATCAACATCAAGCTTATCTAATACTTTGCGAGTGTATTGGTTCGTATGGAAACGCTTCCTTTTTCGGCGATAATCACTGACTATACGTTGTGCTTTCCTAAACACTTTTTGCAAATTAATACGAGGCAAAAAAAGAAAAACTAAAATCAACAAAAATTTTAAAAACTTTTTTAGAATTATGAGATAGAAATCACAAAAAAGCAGAAGTAAACGGTATGAAATACAAATGTAAAAACAAATTACTTGGAACTAGGGTTGCGCTGAGTTGCAAGATTCCTTCTCTAATTAAAAATAGATAAAATTAAAAATTAGCAACAACTCTGGGGACAAAATAATTTCAATAACGCAATCCGTTTGAAAACCAAAACTAAAGAACACGGTTTGTTTACATTAGGTTCAAATGGACAATCCAGTGCTGACGTTTGACATTTTGTATTGCTGTTGCCGTAATATTGGCCCGATTTTGACGCGGGTTTTTTTAAAATGCTCCTAATAGTCTGCATTAATTTTTAAAAATATTTTTGAAAAACTGATTTTTTGAAGGTTTAAAGGCATTATGCCCTCTTAAGCTTTTGTTTTATTATTGAAATAATGTACGTTAAAGTATCTTTCTTTTTTTAACTTTATTCATTGTAATACAAAATATTTCGTACATGCCAGAATAATGCATTTCCATTTCCAACAGAAATTTCATAATTACTATCTATAAATAGAAAACGATTTTGCTAGACAAAATTTTGCTAAACGATTTTGCTAGACTTATCAAACAGTGGATATGGATTTCACGCATTAATAAAAAAATTGAAAGGCATTAACTGTTCCTTAAAAAAACATTTTAAAATGAAATTAAATTAGTGCCATTCATTTTACATATATTTTTCAAACAATAATTTCTTACAAAATTTTTCACCCCATTACTGAAATTGCATTTCAGATAAATCTTTATTTTTCTTCGGGTAAAAAAAAAACCTTAAATAATAAGACTTAAGAAAAAGATTTCTTTCCCCCCATTATTTCGGAAAATCCTTTTTTCGGGATTAATTATTTTCCCAGTTACTTCAGCTTAACCACACATTTTCCTCCATCTGCGGATCCTTTACTATTTTTCGTTTATGGGGATATGTTGAAATAAAAATTGATTTCAAAATAACATTACTGATTCACTGATCGAGTCCATATTCTTTACAATTTAAATAACTCATTATAAACGGACCATTATGCAATATAATTGAATTAAATTCCACATTTAATGAAGCATACATACTGAGCAACTTATAAGAATAATCCTGTAACCATATAAATGAAAAAAGCGAGATTGGTATGAAAACTCCCCTTTATAGATTAGATGGAAATTGAACAGTGCGTTAATAGTTTTAAGCGAATACTTAATACGTAAATAATTTTTAAATTAGGGAAATTGATTAAAATAATACGGAAATCGTAACCTCTTAGGAAATAGGGTTTGTCAGAGATACATTTCATACATTCAATACTAAATGGGTATGGGCACTTTAAATTTCCTCAATCACTCATTTAAAGAATGAAGAGTTATAGCTAAAGTATCTGTAAATGTGGCTCTAAATAAAATTAGGGAAAGTGGCGGAATTTGTTCGCTTCTCTGTCGCAAAGGTATGAACGGAAAGATCGTTTGCAGCTATTACAGATTGCGCTGTCAATATTCATAAATGAACATGATTGTTTTTGGCTAAAAATTTGGTCATTAAATCAACAAATTTGGCAACAAAGGCGCCTCTACAAAAGTCCAGAAATGTCTGAGATTATCATTCCATGAAAAATTATAGATATTCCTCAAATACTTTTCTGAACTTACATGAGGCCGATACAAGAATGCCACATTGGAATCAAGTTTTCATAGTGAATTTATTTCACCAGTTTAAGGCAATGTTACGACGATTTTTTGAGGCTGTATGAACTTTACAATTATAATGTTGGCAATTTTACTTGGATTATTTTTTTTCTTTAAGTAAATCTATAATAATTTGTGGAAAGCTCTAGGATAAATTAAAATTTAATTTGAGCAAATCTTCTTGCTAATGGAGAGGGATTTTCCTGCTTTTGAAAGATGATCCGTCATTTAAAAATATAAATAAATTTTGATTTGAAAAAAAGAATTATTTCTTTTTACGAACTCAAACGAATGCAAGTTACATAAATCTTTGATCTTTTTGAGTTATTCTGAAAACAATACGATGGCAAATTATCTCAGGGATCTTACAGAGGTAAGTATGAGACAGGGTTTCAAACCGGTCGGTTATTTCGGTTCGATTTATCTTCAGTCATTTTGTTACTGAAACAAAAAAAAAAAAAAAAACTTATCGATATTTTCTAATTTAACCGCATAATTATCATCATTATGTGTACATTGTTTCTCGATTTCCTGTTTTGATGTTCACTAGTACTTTTCTGTTTTAGTTTCGCTTGAAAACTATTTGTAGAAGGCAGATTTAATTCAGTTGAATGAAATAGAAGTATATATAATATAACACTAGAACGCGCGCGCGTCCATCGGTATCAATCTGACACCGGGGCCTGTTTACTTTGTTCTCCTTTCCGCATTTTTGTAAGGAATTTAAAAATGTTTCGTGACTTTTAATCATTTTCCCCGGTGATTAGCCAGAAACAGTTTGGTGGTTCTAGATTAATTAGGACTGTTTTTCCAACTAAAATATACCTAGAACGTCCACTGGTGTCATATCGATACCAAGGGATTAATCATTATAAAAATCAATCGTTCTACAAAATAAAGCCCACTAAGTAGATACCATTTGTGAAACAAACTTCCTAAAGTTCTATCGCCCATTTTTTGATCTTGAATACAGTGTTAATAAGTTTTCAGTGGAAATGAATCAATTATATACTAAAATTATTGTGTCTAAGTGTTTCATTACATAGTATTTGCTTATCTGCTCATTAGAAAACATTCACTCATTTTTTGAACTTAATTCAGAGCAGACACCCGGAAACGATGGCTCTTAGAAAAGGTCTAATCACTGATAAAATTGCTAATTTGTTGCGAGAGCTTTCTGAGAATGAATTGGGTCTAATTTAGAATTCGATGAAGACATAAGATTGAAAGAAAGTGATTGCAAAGAATCTGAAGAAAATGCAGATGCAATCGATAGTATTCCAGTAAATCCTGATATATACATCACTAAGGATGGCTCAGAATGGTCGCAAATCTGTCAGGACCCTTACTATATCGCATAATAGTAAAGGTCCTGATAGATTTGCGACTCGAAATTTGTTGCGACAAAGCAGTAGTCCAACAAGCTTCACGAAACATATCGTCAACTTCAGTTTTTTATGACGTAAATGATCATATTATATGATAATTACATGAAATATTAAAAATCTTAAAATTAAACCCTACTGAACAGTAATACTGCAATTATTTAGTTAAAACAACTATTTTATATATTTTATATCACGGCGTTAAAATTACACCAGTGGACGTTTAAGGGTAATCGAAATTCCGGACGTTCTAGTGCTAAGATAAGAACATATACGCGTGTAAAATAAAATTATTCATTCGGAACTGAACCGAAAATCTTTATTTTTGTTGGAACGAAAGCGGAACTGAACTGATATATTTTTTTAGTTGAACCGGAACGAAAAAAATTACTGTTTGAAGCCCTGGTATGCAACAAATTACAAAATGAATACAGAATTAAAAGCTATCAAGGATTAAAAATATATTTACAATAGATATACAAAAAAGGCCAAAAGAGAGAAGAGAGGAGAGCCAGCTGGAAATTCGAAGAAGATCTGCAAGCGAATGTTAGACATATACATTTATTAGCCAAACTGTTGGTGTTGTTGATTCAAAGCTGGTAAAAATGTTAGTTTGCAAAGCCTTTTAGACACATGTAATGCATCGCTTATTGCTAAAAAAGAAATTAATGCACACACTTAAAATGATATAACGAAGCTATCTTTGCATATAATAGAGAAGTATTTGTTTTTTTAACCATTAATTGCAAATTATAATACAAATTTAAAATAAGAACACAGTTAAAAAATTTTGTTGATAACATTTTGTCGAGAGAAATTCATAATTTAGGTTATACAAAAGTACGTTCTTTGATTTTTTTAGTTTTTGGTTCATATTATATATGTAAACAGATTAACGTTTAAGTTGTGTTATCTCACTTCAGATATTCAAACTGATATAAGATATTACATGTGGGAAATAATTTCGGGATGCAGTTGAAACTACGGATTAACATCCCTGCCTTTGATTAAAAAACTACTATCCGCTGGATAAAAAATTTGAATTTTTGCTTCAGAATTACTTTAAATGTACCGAAAATATGATTTTAATCAACTGTCATCAATAGGAATAGAATAGTACACTTGAGGATAATTTCTTATCTCTTCAATCTATTGGGTATTACAATCTAAAACATAATGGATAGATTATCCTAGTCTAAAGAAATAAAAAAAAACTTATTACATTCCCTCCAGTGGGAATTCTCATATTTTCAACCTGAGAACCGAAGACGTAATATCTACAAAAAAATAACAAGAAAAAATGAAATTATATCTCCCTTTCAGCCTCTTTCCAAATATTGCCCATCTCCAATAAATCCTTTATTATTTCTAACCTTCGTAGAAGCCTTATTTCCAAGTAGTGTAAAGAGAAATACAATTTCTACCTGAGAGCTTTTTTTTTTACTTCTGTATAATGATATTTAATGTAAATAAAAAATACATTTTCAGATAGAGTAAAAAGTGCAGAATACTTTTTATTGTGAACATATGTTTCTTTTCCTGGTACGCTCGAAGCTATGATCCACAAAACAAACAGTTTAATTTTTTTAGTGTAGCATGTCTTGAAAGACCGCAATGAAGAAAAGAAAAAGAACTGTAAGAAAAAAAGACATGCGTCCAGAAAATGATATTATTACATTTGTTATAAGTTTATCTTTACGTGGCAACAAGAGTTAATGAGCTTATCATGTGGTGGCAAGGGTATTGCTTTACCGTCTTCATTTCCACATGAATTAATCTAGAAATTAAGAAAATAAGTTTTATGTTTTCTTTGAGAACCTATTTTAAAGCAGCCTTACTATTTTTTTCAGAACTAATTTTTAATATATTTTGATAGTTTTTTCAACTGAATTTTATACTAAAGTGTTTGTTAATAGTTTTGAAAAAATTTACGCCGAATATTTATACTTGAATTTGTATTATTTTCTGAAGATTATTGCAGTTGTTTAGCTGATTTAGCATGGAATATATTGTGGTTAGACACAGAATATATAATTTCTACTTCCTTCGAATTTTTAGTTGGAATTAATTTTGGTTACTTTAAGTTGAATTACTCTAATTTCAACTTTCGTTTATAAATTGAAATGAATGCATTCTTTTAAAAGAAAGCTGATATTTTTATTTCTTTGCATATGTTTTTACCTCTTTTTTGCACTCATTCTTGAAGAACACAAACTACTCAAAGTATGTCCTAATCCAATATGTTTCCTTAATTGTTTGAAGTACCTCTTATTTTTTTTGCTGAGTTTGCTCTTTGTTTTTAATTAATAATTTCTTATCCCGTTCAGAACCTTGATCGCATACATGTGATAACTTCAGAGAACATGGTTTCATATGTGGAATTTCGTTTTCCCCCTGTTCTGAGGCCCATGATCACACCGGTGTGATCTGAATTTGAAGTGTATTGATATCAGAATGGTTATAAACTATAAGGGGTTTGGCGTATTTTATTACAGTAGAGTTTTTATAAATTTTTGAATGGAGTTAGCTTAATATGAAAAATTGCCCAGTTCTGAACAGGTTAAAAACGAGTATACAAGTTGTGTTGTTGTGTCGTCACTAATTCTCTGATGCTTGACACTGTCAGATAGAATTCAAAAGATTTTCGAATCTAAGAAAGTTCAGCATAAAAATGGAAATGGAGTAAATATCTTGTCTAGCTGGACCCAAGCGTCCAGGAATGTAGTCATTATTTGCCCGATAATTAAATAATTTAGTATAAATAGCAAAAAACATTCTTAGTCCTATACAATGATAAACTCTTGATGTGATCAACAGTAAGTCGATGCAATACTATCGAGAAAAAACTGAGTCTAGCACTTTCCTTAAGGTAGAAATCATCTTAATAACTGGTGCTCATATAAGAAGGACGAATGACAATATTTTCACTGCGTGAAAAAATTATGATAGTTTTCGCAAATCACATGAAAACTGGCTGGTACTACACATTGAAAAATATGACAGTTGCTGCGACTTAATTACGTTTAGCTGCTTTAATTAATGCCACCTTTGCTATCATTAATGTCATTGTGCTCTGATTTTGAGGATTCTCGATTTTTAGAGATCGTCTCAGTTTGTTTCTAATTGTGAAGCACATTAAACGTATCTGACATAAATTTTTATAAGTATTCTTTATTCCATTTAAGTTGTTTGAGAAGAAAAAAATTTTTGGAAAATAAATCTTTGCGAAATTAAATCCAATTTTATCTGGAAATGTACATACATGTTATTTCAAGTGCACAGATAGTATCAACTAAAGCCAAACCTATCAATTAAAGCTAAAGTGTGTTTAAAGTATTTGTATTATTTTAGCGACTCGTACAATACAGATCTGTATAACACGGAAGGTATCTACTGTTTTATGAGAAATGTGTTTCATTGATGTGTGTGCGAAGACCCATTAGTCATTTTATGTGTCAATGAATTTCCGTGACTGTCCGCATGAGAGAGTCGAGGGGATACGATTATCATGGGACTGAGAAATCAGACTTGTCTTGTAAAGCATATAAATGTTTGTCTCCAACTAGGAACTTATTACAAATGTTAAAATGAGCTACGTTATAGAGTCAAATTAGCTTAGGTAGGTAGGATATCCTTTGAAAGTAAGGTTCTATATCCATTGAAAATATTAGACTTTTAAATGAAGAACCAAAGTTCGGGTTTTGTTGATAAAGAGATGAAATTCTCAGGAGCATTTCTATTTAGATGCACTATTAGTTTTTACAGCTATTGTATTACTACCAGTGACAATCTTTATCACATTTTAAAGTTTGTTACGAATTTTGTGCTAAAAATTTACAACTGGATGGGTAATACTTTAATATTACTCTGTTATTATTGAATATACTTTAATATTGTGCTGTTTTATTTTATGTTAAAGTAATATTCACAAGCAACGCCGTTCCTTAATGGCTATTCGATGGAAGCTTGATGAAATCTTAGTGATAGAGATAACTTGGCATCATTTTTGGCTACCATGTTGGCGAGTTCACGACCCTATGGATTCTTCTTCAAATTAAGGGAGAAATCTAATTATATCATGATCGAGAATTCTTCTCGAAGTATCTGTGAAACCTATAAATAGGGAGTCACTCACCGAAAATGAATAGTATTGTTTTGACTACAATTTATTTTATTTATTTGACCTTGAAATATCGGCCAGCGATTAGTCAATACTTCGGCTATTTAGTAGAACTTGCAAGTGCTTGTGAGTAATCCTTAACACACTTGTATCTTAGACACTGGTAGTTGTGTCTGAACGCTGTAGAAGGTGTGAAGGTCTTCTGAGATTTGATTAGCGAATTTGATTACTGTATCCTGTATTTCAAAGATTGTTTTTTGACAATAAATTTCCATCACTCCTAAAGAATTGTTTTGTAATTTGAAACTGATTTGCATAAAATCCTTTAACCCCGATCCTCGTAACAAAACATTATTTGAAACCTCCAAGATGTCATTCCGGGAAAAAATGTATAAACAATTTTTTCTTTTACTTTTAGTAGAAATAAATTTATAGAATATATAGATTCCAAAGTGACTCCCTTTGAAGATTTCCAGAAATATTTCCAAGAACAGTGCTCAAATTTGCAAGTTTTGCATTTCTACTTGAGCCAGCACGAGATATTTTTGAAAATCTTTGGTTAATTCTAATAGGTATATGGACTAAATATGTATTAATTTGACAATAGTTATAGAATTTGTTAAAGTGCTTAACAAGGCTGAAGTGAATGCGTTCAAATGATAGACTATTTGTGAAAGCCTCCTCGAAAATTCAGTAAATTCAATAATAATCTAATACAGCATATTAATGGCTCATTAACATTTATAAAGTGCTTGATAACATTTTGCAAAAATAAATGTCATTGTGCTTATAAGGGATTTAATTAAATAACTATTTAACTCATACATTTGCCTCTTACTTTTATATCAAAAAACAATATCTAAAAATCTTTAAAAAAATTTCGAATATGAAATAATAATCTTTGAAAGTCTAATATTTTGGAAACTTTTCTTGTAGTGAAACATTATCTTTCCTGAAGATAGGGTGAAACTGTAATTTTCCTTTCTTTTTCACCTTCAGACCTGAAATTTCACTGAGTGAGATGAATAAGAGGAACTATTTAAAATGTTAATTAATGTGACGAAGCATCACAATGAAGCATCGTCTTCCATGATAATGAAGCACGAGATAGATCAGGTACTTGTACTAGTTATAATCTGATTTGGTTTTCATAAAAATATCAGAAATCTTCATTTAAACAAGGTAATCAGGAGAGCATTGAGTCCTGCCCCTAAACTGCTTCGAAGAAAACTTTCGCTAATGAAGTCGATGCATAAATGCGTCAAAGTAAAGGAAACAACAATTTACTATGTTATGTGTTTGGCTATCTTACTACTTGGGTTATCATTACTTATTAAGATTTAATTACGCTTTTGTCATTAAATATTATTTTGTAGTTGGTAAATGCCAAATAAAAAATAACAAGAAGTGATGAAAAAAAAAAGCTTAATTAATCTTTAAAACTTTTAAATTAATATGTTATATTTAATCTGATTTGCAGAACTAAAGTCAATAATTTACTTATAAGTAGATTTAATGAACGAATAATTATTTATTTCTTATTTTTTTTCAATGAGGCTTTGCATTGGTATTTTAAACCTTTGCAGACCTAGTACATTTCCCAGGAGCTGATATCACTTTTTAGCGAGGCACCAATTACCGCAAGAAATTTTGACGCTCAGTTTTCTCCACAGAGGGAGGCACCTGAGCTCTTGGCGATGCGAACCTGTACTAGGAATTAATTTTGCTGAGAGCAAGCAAAACAGACACTCTAGGGATCTTTTACATGCCGCATAATCCGACGACATGACCGTTATCGACATTATGAAAATCCATCGACTTGGGCCGTGTCCAAACCCGCAACCTTGGATGCAGAAGGCCAGCGACAAACCAACCACGCCATCCAGCTGGCAATATTATATTAAGCAGCTGGGGCTTATTTGATTAAGCATATTTTCACATATTAGAATGATTAATTTTTAAGACAACAATACTAAATACTTCATAGATTTTAGAACAAATATTAGTATTATACTCGTATGTTGAAAAGGATTAAAAGTGAGAGAAAATATATTTCTTCTTTGATATAAACGTTGAATTTGCTTTAGGAATAACAGTTTACACATAATAATATGAAAATTTAGCGTAGATTTATTTATTACTTCTTCATTTAATTATTTATAGACAGAAGAAATATATATATATATATTCTAGTTTAAATACCGTACGAAAACATCCAGAATGGACTTATTTTAAATGAAATTTAAAATTTAAAGTGAATCGCAATAAAGGCTAATGCATATAAAATTATGGATAATGATGGAATTCTTATATAAATATTATTTAAATATAATTTAATAATTGAAAAAATATTTATAAAGTATCGTGCTTAATACGTTGCTTATATATAACTATAAAATAATTTTAGCATTAAAATAAATTTGGTAAAATATAAAAAATTCTTTTTTTATCAGTATCGGACTAGCAGTCGTAGTTATCAAGACTTACATAATGGCAGTTTCATCAGAAAATATTTATTTTCTATAAGTAATCTTCAATTTCGAAATCAGTCGATCCTTAAATTAAAATATATTTCCGTTTATAGAATTAAACATTATCTTAGAAAGAAAAACCATGCAATATTCTAATACTTGAATATTTCCAACAAATTCCTATTTTGTTTAACTGTTATATATATATATATATATTTACCGTTTCTATATCACCCATGCTTGCACATTTTTGATTTTTTTTTTATGGAGAACATGCGTGCTCTACATAATGCATTACACAAGGGCTTACAACAAAATGAAGGAAAGATTATGACACAAATATAAATGCCTTCTCCTGGATTCAAACCAGGAGAAGGCATGTAGGCACCGCAGTCAGCGTCACTAACCGCTATACCGGATGGGTCGCGCTCATTTTTGATTGGATATAAATTTGAGCCTTTAGACTACTATACTGCCGGCCACACAAAATGCAACTCTTTGAAGAAAGTATGCAAAACATGAAAATTTGCCTAATGACCTGATGGTCAATGACCAGACATTTGATAAATAAAAAAAATTAACATGAAAAGTTTACATCATATGATGGCGGCGATGAAATATGCAAATCATTAGCATTATAGTGCAGACGCAGATCACGAGAGACCGTAGTACCGCAAGTGCTACATAAGGGGAGAACAGATTGGCGATTTGAAGTGCGGAAATTGTTTTTACATGCGGTTTTTTTTGTGTAAGCTATTAGCTGTTTACCTAAACCTCATGGAAGACATCGATCGTCTTTTGACCAATTTTCTGATTTCGACCGAGGAAGAATAGATTTTTGTGATATTCAGGATACATGACAAAAAGGTAAAAGCCTGACACCTCATTTAACTACTTTCTTCTGGTCTGCATTTCCAATTCATTTTATGAAAGTAAATTTATTTTCCTTTTTTATATCAATACATATTTATCCATGTATGTATATGTTATATACCTTTTTTTTGAATAAAGTACAGTTCTGAGATGGATAAGGGTCCTTTCAAAAGGAGTAATTGAAACTAAGTGCTTGCTCGACGACGGGTCACTGCTATTATTTAAACTAGCTGAAATGCCCGTTCTTCGCACGGATTAAGTTTTAAAAACCAAAATTCATCTATTATAGCAATCAAAATATTTTTTTAGGGAGGGTAAACCTGTATTAAGTAGTATAACCAAAATTAAAAATATTTTTTGCAAATGAATGTTTACATTATAAATAATTTTAAACAAATTGCAATTTGGCCTAAAAATAAATAATTTAACAAAAACAAATATTTCAATGTAAGAGAAAATTGGCATGCTAAAGAGTAAATAGATATGAATGAATGCAAATATAAAAAAAATTATTAGAAATGTGACAGCAGTAGTAAGTTTTTGCTATGGGAACTATGGGTGAAATAACTTGCAATAGATAAACCGAAAGAAAAAATTAATGATGATAAAGTGATTCTCACTAAATGCTATCATAAATAAGAAACATTAGGAAACTTTCAACTGAAAAAAAATTAAATTAGTATTATATGAGGTATGGGTGCAATGCTATCTAACATCTCTGTAATACATTTAATATAGAGTATTAAATGTAATTCAGTACTAAAAAAATTTAATTAGTATGAACTAAAACCAAAAAATCTACCTAAAACAGATATAACAGGTCCCCATTGAAATAGCCCAGAACCAACAGTACTAAATGAAACAAATAATAAACCATGTTGCTAAAAAATTAACCATTACAAATGATACAGTTTTCTGGTTTGCAAGATTGTCAGAAGCAAAGTTAAGTCATGATGAAAAATCTGTTCAAGGGGTGCATCTCATCATAATTTCAGCGAATAACCCCCTTTTAGTTAAAAAAAAATTTGATTTTTTTTTCATTTAAACCAAAGATGAGTTCTTATCGGTCATAGGGACCATAAGGCAAAAAACAGTGACACTCAAAAAAACATTGTACATTCAGGTTTCTCATAAAAAGGAAGCATTATCTTCACAATATTACCAACATGTTAACAGCAATTAATTTGAATTTGGTGTCATTTTCTTCTGTTATATTTTAAGCAATATTTTTCTACAAT
Organism: Trichonephila clavata; assembly: GCA_019973975.1. NCBI lineage: Eukaryota > Metazoa > Arthropoda > Arachnida > Araneae > Nephilidae > Trichonephila > Trichonephila clavata. Next base: position 75,839 of record BMAO01013002.1, read on the forward strand.
GAAGAAAACATTGAATATGCCGGTGAAGGAAGAATAGCAATAATCTTTATTTTCAACGACAGAAAATGGCATGAGAATAAAAGCAGGCGAGAAGTGAAGGTGTAGTTTCATTGATTGTAAAAAAATAGCCCTTTGATCATCACAAATTATTGTTCCGCTTAAAAACTCAGTTTTGAACCAAAAAAAACACACACACACACATTTCATAAAATCTTAAATAATTAAAATTGATAAAAGAAATAAAATAAATACATATCAAAGTACCCTTACATATAGTAATTATAATATTAACCCAAACCAAAAAGCTACTTTAAATAGATAAATTAACGCTTGATTTTGAAGAAACTACCATAAGCAGCTCAGAACAAAAGAAGCATGTCAAAAAATCTTATATGTAAATAGAAATTCTAATTTAAATCACAACATTAACAATCAGTTAATCCCTATTAGTTAGAAATGAATGTCCTTTTCTTTAGTTACATTTTTCTACTTTTTTGTTACAATTGTGAAAAACATGGAATTTGCCAATAGAAGGAAAAGGGTACATATTGGAGTAACTGCAACAAAATTTGCACCACAATATCAAAATAACAGATTCTTATATGTTTTATATGAAGAAAAAGTCAAATTTTGGTGAAAAAGTGCCGCTTTGACTCTAATACATAAGTATTAGGAAAATTAGTACACGTTTTCTTTTTCAATGGAAGGAAATGTTGGTGCTAACCTTTTATCGCACCAATGCCAACGTTCAAAATAACTCGCCAAATTGGCAATGCTGATTTCAAATGTGTTATATGGACTCAATTGGCAACCATGTGCTTCATTTCATGTAATGTTGTAATAATAATAGGTTGTGACAATATATGTAAGAATTGAAATGTCATAGGAAGATTTTTTGGTACTTATGTATAATTGCAACAATTGCCAACTCTATTAATAACTCACTAAGTTGGCAACCACGATTTCCTATGTGTACCATATGCTTTGTTTCATATAATGCTGCAAATTGGTTGTGATCTTACTTATTATTTTAACCAAATGGTCATGCTATGCAGTTGGAAGTAGGCAAGAAGTACTGCTGAAATGTACTGATATAAGCTATTAGGATGGAAGTAGGCAAGACATACCGTTAAAGTGTACTAATATTCAGGTGATGTTTTAGTTCCAAGTTTTACTTACTTTGGGGCCAACTACCTTCTGTTGCCGTGATATCAACATCAGATGAATAGTAACGCAAATGCATCAGTAGATTGATAATACCACCAACATTCAAGTTAGCAAGAATAAGGAAAAGCAACCACACAAACCCAAGGCCCTTACAACTGTTTAGTACCAAAATACATACAAATGTTTTCTGCATTGTTGATTCTTTAAAAATAACAAAAATAATAAACAACATGGGAAAAGCAAACTTTTTTCAGATACAGCAAAAAGGTTTAGAGAGTGTAATCAGGCTTTATTGATAATCATAGTTCAGCTGGCATGAATCAGGAGCATAAAATGAAATAAAACATTTTACGGAAAGTAAATATCTTTGAAAGTGGCCAGAACAATAGAAATGGCCTTGCAAGCTGGGTAGTTGTTCCATTATTCAATCAACATACATTATTACAAACCACAAAAGTAAAAAATAAATAATCATCAACAAAAATTACACAGATACATAAATTTATGCGGTGGCTAGGCTTTAGTATCACCCACTCACGGCGGGATAAGTGTCCAATTCGACACAATCCAACCAACCTTAGAACTAAATCATTACCTGAATAACAGAGCACTTTAACAGTACACCATGTTCATTTTCAACCGTAAATAGCATGACCAGTTAGTTTGAAAAAGCTGTAAAAAAATAACAGTACACCATGTCCATTTTCAACCATAATAGCATGACCATTTTGTTTGAAAAAGCTGCACAAAAATAACATCCTTTATCTATTTTGAATTTTCGGAAAAGGATAAATACGTTATAACACATCGAAAGTCAATTGTTGCCAAACGGTAAAACAAAATTTAGAAAGAACATGTTTTCGAAAAGCAAATAAAATTCCAACACAAAGAGTAAGAAAACGAACAAATACAACCATAAATAAATATATTTACTGTAAAATGTGCTACAATCCCCCAAAAAACTGCTCGAAACATTCATTTTTGCAAAGTTAATACTTGACATGTTTGATGACGTCATATCTACATTTAGCTGAAAAATCACTTAAAAATTGAAATTTAAAAAAATCTAAAGCGAATTTCAAAAAAAAAAACTCTTTAAGGTTAATAGCATAAGGATCTGCAGCTTCTACGTGCCAAGTTTCACACTTCTGGGTTGCTTAATTTGGTCGGAATAGCGTAAACACACAAACTCTTTCTTTTATATATTTAGTATAGATTATGACATTAGTTTACAACCTTACATATTGTAGAAACCTTAAATATAAAAATAAAAGTCTAATTTTGTCAGAAAATCTCATACGTTAATAAAAATTCGTATTAGCCCCCTTCGTGTTCTTATGTATTAGCATCACTGCAGCCAAACTGGCACTAAGCACAAATCACACTATATCCCAACAAAATCTGACTGATTTTTTTTCACATAAAAACACAAACACAGAATCTTTGTTGTTTTGATATCAAGGAGCGATTAGCATGGCGCCAATTTGGCTGTGATGACACTTATATTTATCATAAATTCTAATTTAAATCACAATATTGGCAATCAAATAATCCCAATTAGTTTGAATGGAGTATCATTTTTTAAGGTACTTCCATATTATCGGAACTTATTGGTGACATTACATGAAATGAAGCATATGGTTGCCAATTTGGTGAGTTATTAATTAAGTTGGCAATAATACGCAAGTACCAAAAAAGGTTATTGCTTTTTACCTTTATCGGCTAATTCCATGTTTCATCGATGTTGCAAAATAGTACCAGAATGTAGCTTATAACAAAAAGAAAAGGTACTGATGTATTATTGCAACAATCGCCAATTTGCAATAATATGTGAGTATGTGCGAGACACTAAAATAGAAAATATAGCATTAATTTAAATTAAAAAGTTATCAAAAACAAAAGAAAATTAAGCCTTAATGTTGCCAGAAAATCTTAAAATATAAAAAATTTAAAAATTAATAAAATAAACTGATGGAATGGGGTAATATGTACCATTAAAGTGTACTAATTACTAATATTCAGGCAAAGTCATTTGGTTCTAAGTTTATTTTTGGCGCCGAAAACCTGTGTCATGATATGAATCTCAGATGGATTGTAATCAAGCTAAGTTTATCCACTGTATTAAATTCATATATCTGTGTGTATAATTTTTTCTTATCAACTTTTGTGATTTGTAATAATGCACGCTGATTGCGCAATGGAAAAAGTACCCATCTTGCAATGCCTAAGGTTATTAAAGCTACTATTTTTATTGTTGTGACCACTTTTAACGATATTTAATTCCCATAAAATGTTCTATTTCATTTTATGCTCCTGATTAATCTTAGCTGTACTATAATCCTGATTACATCTTTAAATCTTTTTGCTGTATCTGAAAATTTTTTTGCTTCTCCATGTTGTTTATTAATTTTATGTTATTCTTAAGAGTCAATAATGCAAAAACATTTGTTCATATTATGGTACAAAACAGTTGCAAGGACCTTGGGTTTGCACATTTGCTTCTTCTTATTCTTTCTAACCTGAATGTTGGTGGTATTATCAGTCTATGGTTGTGCTTGGGTTACAAAAAAATTTTCAGATACAGCAAAAAGGTTTGAAGAGTTTAATCAAGCTTTTTTGATAATCATAGTACAGCTAAGATAAATCAGGAGCATAAAATGAAATAGAACATTTTATGGAAAGTAAATATTTTTAAAAGTGGTTACAACAATAAAAATAGTAGCTTTAGACCTTACAAGATGGGAAGTTGTTCCATTGCGCAATCCACATGCATTATTACAAACCACAAAAGGAAATAAGAAATAATTTGAACAAAAATTATACACAGTTACACAATTTCAATACGGTGGATAAACTTAACTTGATTACAATCCATCTGAGATTCATATCATGGCACAGGTTTTCGGTGCCAAAGTCAAACTTAGAACCAAATGACATCGCCTGAATATTAGTAATTAGTACACTTTAATGGTACATATTACCCCATTCCATCAGTATAAAATGATTATTTAGTCTGAAAAAGTTGTATTAAAAAAAACATCATTTTTTTAAAGAAACGAAAAAGATATAATACGTTGGAAATCAAATACGAAAATATCTACTGTTATCAAATTAGTGTTGCCAATGGGAAAAATAAAATTTAGAAAAACATTTTTTTAAGACTATTTTTTCGAAAAACAAATGTAATTCCTCCACAAAGAGTTTAAAAAATGAATGAATACAACTAAAATAAATATATTTACAGTAAAATGTGCTAAAATCTCCTCCAAAACTGCTCAAAATATTAATTTTCGCAAAGTTAAGACGACATGGCTGATGACGTCATATCTCCATTTAGCTGAAAAATCGCATAAAAATTGAATTTTAAAAAAATCTAAAGCAAATTTTGAAAAAAATCTTCGAGGTTAATAGCATAACGACCTATAGCTTCTACATGCCAAGTTTCATACTCCTGGGTTTCTTAATTTGGTCGGAATAGGTGAAACACACACACACACACACACAAACGCTTTCTTTTATATATTAGTATAGATAAATAT